>JAZBGX010000660.1:14153-27158 GCA_037414775.1 Zonitis immaculata | reverse complement strand
CTATAATAATTTACCTGTACGATCTTATTGTCCAATCGAATACAATTCCATTCATCCGATCTATCAGAACAATCTTCATTACCATCACATCGTAATTTGATATCGATACAACCACCACCCAGACTACACCTGAATTGATCTTTCTGGCAAGCTTTTCGAAATAAAATTTTTGATTAATTTATGGCAAACTTATAAATATCTATAACTAATAATTACCACAAGATTGTTCATCTTCGAAATTGAGACAATCCACTTTACCATCACATTGCCAATTTTTCGGTATACAAATATTCTCTTCTTTACAATGGTATTTAGTTTCCGGGCAAGTTTCATTACAATTGATCTCATCAATACCATTAGAACATTGTTTTTTACCATCACATCGCCATTCTAATGGTATACAACGTTGATTAGTACCACAAGAAATTTCGTCGATGGTACAATTCCAATTATTACAATTGATTTCATCACTACCATCACTACAACTTTGGATACCATCACAAACTAGATGGCGTTTCAAACATTGACCATTATTACACTTAAAATAATAATAGAAAAAATTAATACAAAATTTAGAGAAATTAATAAAATTATACCTTAAAATTACCATAACAATCATCATTACAATCCGATTCATCTGAACCATCACTACAATCCTGCATTGAATCGCAACGATTTTTCATCGAAATACAATAACTACCGTCTTTTGTAGTACCGTTGGTACATAGAAATTGACCATCTGAACATTTTGCCAAATCTAACGCTGTTATTGTTGTTGTTGTTGTTGATGTTATTGGGATTGTTGTAGTAGCTGTTTTTGAAACTTTCCCCAGAGCACTATTTTGTTCTTCTGCAATATCGTTGAAACTATCTGAAGTTTCAGTATCTTCCAATGGTACTACCGATAAATCTCCATTTGGTTCTTTGATTAATTTGATTTCAGTTGATGTTTGTATAAATTTCGGTATGAAAATTCTTTCAGTTGTTGTGAAATCGATGATAGTTTCTTCAACTGCATAGCCTTTGTCATCATTTGACTGTTTCTGTTCTAAATTCTGTGTAATATCTGAAATAATATTAATTGATTCAGTGGCTGTTTGTACGATTTCAGCATGAATTGTTGTAGAATTGTTTGTTTCAATCGAATTTTTCATTTGTTTCTCATGATTTGTCGTTGTTTCTAAAGCTAATAAATCTTCAGTACTTGTATCAAATGTTGAATAATTTTTCAGTTCATCAAGATTTTTGATTTCTTTCAGATTCTCAAAGATTTGATTACTATGAATATTATTGATGATCTCAGGCGGTAAAGTCGATTTATTCAATCTCATCGTTGTAGTTTCAATATTTTCTATTATTACAGGAATTTCAGTTCTGATAACGTTATCAGTTTCATTTAGTTTATGTGTAAAATCGATTGGATTCGTTTCATTCTTTTCATCATTATCTAATCGAGGCGGTGGTGTTTCTTCAGTATGTTGATCGAAATAATGCTCACCCAAATGTAATTTATTAACAAACGTATCATTATCGATTTCAGGTAAAAATGGCGACATATTATCAATGCCACTATTACTTTCAGCACTATCTTGAATTATATTCAAATGACTTGTTTGGAAATTATGTGGATCAGTTCTACTCGAATTAACAATTTCATTAGAATTATTCATTATTTCAGACATTCGTGTTGTAATTTCGATAATTTTTGGCTCTTGAAAATCGATAGCTTCCGTTGAATTATTAACAGAGATCAATATATGTTTAGGAAATGCTTCTTCAGTTAATTCAGTTCCATTTCCATTTATCGAAATTTGAATTTGATTCATTTGTTGTTGTGACTCTCCAATACTTGTATTACTTTCATTTTCCAATAATATTTTTTCAGAAGTACTTGAAATATCATTTACTACGTTTGTGGTTTTATTTTCGTCTTCAGGAGTTATATCAGATAGTTTACTCTGTCTTGGCGATTGTTCAGGTATTATTGTTACATCATCTACCAAAGCTATCACTGATAAGTTTGGAGATTCAGTTTCAGGATTAGTTTCTTCAGATTTAATTCTTGTTTCAATCAATTTTATCCCATTTGCAGGCTCTAATTCAGAAACTGGTTCTGTAACGATTTCAGCAGTTGTAACTTCCGAACTTTTTGATATTTCAATGGGTTGTTGAGTTTTTTCAAGAATAGTTGGCGTTTCAGGAATATGATTTTCTGAATTTCCCAGCATTTTTGGACTTTCAGTAAAATTTATATTCTTTTCAGTTTTCACTGAATCTATCTCTTTTGGTGCTCCAGTAAATTCATCAAGAATTGGTCTTTGTTCTGTTTTGGCTTCAACTAAAGCTTCATTGATAGTTCCCGACTCAGAAACTACTTGACTTGAAGTCTCTGTTGACTTCACTCTTGTATCATTCGAAGCTTCAGTCGTTATAATAATGGGGCTTTCATGATTATCAAGATTTTCAGAAGTAGTTGGCTCAGCTGCAGGCTCAATTTTAATACCAACTTCATTATGTTGTTCAGATTTGGTTGTATTTTTAGCAATTATTTCAGTAACAGGCAGTACTATAGTTTCTATTGGTTGTTTCAGTTGCTGCTTAGTTGCTGTAGATTCAATTACAGATTGAATTGGTTGATCAGTTGATTGAATCATTTCAGGCTTAACGGTAGATTCTGCTGAAGGCTCAATAGTGGGTTCTGCTGTCGATTCGAATGTTTGTTCAGTTACAACGAATGGAATAACATTCTCAGATTTATGATTCTTCGCATCAACAGGCTGCGATGTTTGTAGCACTTTAATAGCTTCAGTGTTTTGTTCAGGAGCTGGTTCTGCATTCGGTTCAGTGATTGGCTCCAAATCTACTTTACTACTAGATTCTGCAGGAACACCAGTTATTTCTTGGATGTTTATATAATTTTCATGGGACATTGCACTAGTTTGAGTAGTTATCCCAGCCTCTGATACTACTTTGGATATAGATTCATTTTCTGATTCTAGCTGAAGTAAAGACTCAGGATTATGACCTGGCTCAACTGTTGTCGCTGCTGGTTCAGATATTGATTTTACTGATTGAGATTCTGATTTTGCTATAAGTTGTGGTTCAATTGTCGATATTGTCTCAACCTCTGGTTCAATCGTTGTTGCTTGTATTGATTGTATAGATGTTGCTGGTTCAAGTTCTGATTTAGGTTCACGTTGTGGTTCAGCTGCAACTGCAGGTTCAGTTTTTGAGTTCAGTTCGGGCTCTGTTTCAGATTTCAATACAGGTTCAATAACTTGTGCTGGTTCAGGCTCTGATTTTGGCTCTGGTTGCGGCTCTGCTGAAGGAGATGGTTCAGGCTCTGATTTGGGTTCTGGTTGTGGTTCTACTGTAGGGGCTGGTTCAGGTTCTGATTTTGGCTCTGGTTGTGGCTCTACTGAAAGATTTGGCTCAAGTTCTAATTTTGTCTCGAGATGTGGCTCCGCTGTAGGAGCTGGCTCTGGCTCTGCCTTTGGCTCAGATTGTAGTTCTACTGTAAGAGCTGATTCAGGCTCTGATTTTGGCTCGGGTTGTGGTTCTGTTGTAGGAGCTGATTCAGGCTCTGATTTGGGTTCTGGTTGTGGTTCTGTTGTGGGAACTGCCTCAGCCTCGGATTGTGATTCTGCTGTGAGAGCTGGCTCAGGTGTTGATTTTAGATTAGCTTGTTTCTCTACTGTAATAACTGGCGCATGTTCTGATACTACTGTTGGCTCAGGCTCTGATTTTGGTTCAGATTGTGGCTCTGCTGTTGTGGCTGGGTCGTGTACTGATATTACTGTTGGCTCAGGCTCTGATTTTGGTTCAGATTGTGGCTCTGCTGTTGCGGCTGGGATATGTTCTGATATAACTGTTGGCTCAGGCTCTGATTTTGGTTCAGATTGTGGCTCTGCTGTTGTGGCTGGGTCATGTTCTGTTATTACTGTTGATTCAGGCTCTGATTTTGGTTCAGATTGTGGCTCTGCTGTTGCGTCTAGCTCATGCTCTAATTTTGGTTCAGGTTCTGCCGATGGTACTGGCTCCGGTTCTGGCTCTGCTTTTGGTGTTGTTTCAGATACAGTTGGGTGAAAATGCATAATTTCTTCTTGTTTTGGTTCAGGGGATGGTTCAGTTACAGGTTGTGTAACAATTTCATGATAAATCTGATGAACATCATAGATTTCATCAGGTGGATTAGTACTTTCTGGTTCAGGTTGTATATTTACATTATGTTCAAATTGAAAATCTGGTAAATTATTATTATCATCATCATCATTATGATCATCATTAATATTAAAATGATGTTGATCATCAATACAAGTTTTCTTATCATTAGCTAAAATTTTATATTGAGGACAAATACAAATAAAATCAGCTATATGATAATCGAATGAACAATTAAATTCACAGCCATAGTTATCAATTTTACATGAATCTAATACAGGACCAGTTATAATTGATTTCTCTTTGACACTATAATCACCAATGAAACCATCTTTTTTCGCTATCAAACTACGTAATTTCCGTTTTGCTATATCCGAATTAATTGGATCTTGTGGATTGTGGATGCCATCTTTAAATTCCCAAACAATACGATAACGAACTACAACACTACCAGGCCTAGAGATAACAACAACAACAACAACAAAATTATATAACAGATGCTTTTAAATGATTTGTACAATTGGAGGAACTTACGCAAAATCTAGAACTTTTATTTGAATATCAGCTGCTCCAAATTGTAAGACATTTCTATCGAATAGCGAATTTTTCAGTTCAGTCTCTATATCGTTTGCTAATTGTTTGAATTCCGCGCTATTCGAATCATTTAATTCGGGCGTAAATTGCAAATTATCTATCACTAACTGAGATTCTAAAGCTCGAGGAACTGCAATAGAACAAAAATTGAATTAAATAGAAATTTTTTCGATAGGAAAAATTCTCAGTATCGACCGGGATTTGACCCTAGACGTTCCAAATTGATAACATGCAACAGATATGGGTTAGGTTCGAATCCCGATCGAGACAGAAACTTTTTTCAACCGAATCAATACCTTGTATCATTGAAGTTTCAGTCGTTGGTAAAATATTCGAAACGGTACTAACAGGTGGTCCTGGTGTTAATTTTAATGTTGTTTCAATTCCATCATCATTATTATTATCTAAATCAGATGGTAGACCGAAAATACCACCAGCTGTTTTAACTGATGACTCCGTAACACCATTACTAAAATGCCGGGCACTAATTTCTTGTACTGGATGGGCGCCTTGACTACCAATTATACCAACTAAAAAATAAATCATGTTATTTTTGAATTTTTAGAAAGTTTCATTGTTATAAAAACGGAAAAAATTGTATTAATTCAAGTACAAATTTTGAAATTAATGGGTATAACGAGAAACAACAACAGGGTCAACAAAGTGGGCGTTGGTCCATACAAAATTTATGATTACTGTATATACTGGGTGAATTATAAGTCATTGACTTGAATTAAAGGGCGGGTAAGGGATGAAATCCTGAAACGACAAGACCTAAGACATTATTGTACCTGACCTATCGCTAATTAGTTGATTGATTAAATAAGGAAACCAGGATCAGTCGGCAGATTGAGCACAGCTCACTACCGTAGAACGGGTCATTCTGTCAAGCTTGGAATCAACTAGACTTTCTTTGCCTCCGCCTAATTAATCTCGGCCGATTTTCATTCCGCCGCCGCGCTATTCTCATTGGCTTCTTTATTTAATTAATAATTAATTAACAGTGGGTCAGGTACAATAATGTCTTAGGACTTTTCGCCTCAGAATTCCATCTTATAGTCGCCATTTCAATTTAAAGCCACGACTTTCAACTAACCCTATACATATATTTTTATACAATCCCTAACCATACCTAACGTATAAGTTGAATTTATGACTACTAGATACAAAACAAAACAGCATCGTATGATGCTGTTTTGTTTATATTATGATGCCCCGTTCGCAATATAAACAAAAGACTATCATTATATTCATATGTCATAATAATAATAATAAAAATTCCGTAGAAATCGTGCTGTCTATGATAATGTCAAATTGGACAGGATATCTGTATTATCGACTATATCGATGTTCTTTTGTTTTTGAAAAGTTTGTGTTCTGTCAAAACTTGTTCTGTTGTTCATTATTGTTATTAATAATAATTAGCATCTTAAAAGCCTTTAATACAATTAATAGTTTATTATTATTAATCATGGATACGTTATTATTTATAATAATTATAAAAATTTGTTTAATTCGATAATTATGAGTGATTTATTGGAATATTGAACATCGCCAGAATAGTTGAAACGGCAAGACACCCGACCTTGAATTTTCACGGGAAAATCCAACGAAATATTTATTAATGCTTACTTGCCATAACAAAAAGTAAGTAAACAGCATTGTTTTCTAATAATTTTACGCTAACAGTATTGACATAAAATCGTATTCAAAACTCATTGCTTTCTTTGCATTTTTGGAAAAGGGATTGTACAAAAGCTTGTACACTATTCGTTTCCTAAGTGGCATAATTCGGAATGGGTTCTTCCGAAATTGGCTGCTGGCGTCCCTGGTGCCGCAGATGAACTCGTGCGTACATAACGACATCCACACTTGTTCATCTGCGACACGTCGAAGCCCAGCAGCTCATTCTGGAACTGATCCATACCGAAATATACCACTTAGGAACCTCGTATCATAAATAGCTATTATATTTGGATTTAGAAATTGTTAGAATTTCAATTTAATTACCTGCAGCTAATATTCCAATAATTACAGCAGCTGCAACGATACATAAACATACAGCCCAACATAAACATTTATTTCGTGTTTTCTTATTTCTTTTATCCATCGTAACGTATAATTTTTCTCCTCTGGAAAATTTATAATAAAAAAAAAAAAATTAAATCATATGAAATAATAAGATTGTATGATAAAAATTATAATGATAATTAAGGGTGGAAAAATTTAAGCTAGAGTAGCAAGTTTTTATTCAGTTTCTAGTGCATAATAGCGAAATATGGTTAAAAATACCCAACACCCCATCATAACCACCATACACCAAAAATTTTAGCCCATTTATGTTTGGTTTTTTTTTTTGTAATTTGAAAAATCTATCAAATAAAATCTTCTAATTTGAATCAAAATTACAATTATGGTACTTTTTTCAGATTTTATTTAATAAATTTTCGAAACTTAATGGTACAAGCTCTTTTTGTCTGTTTTTTTTTTTAATCTTAAAAGTACCATAATGAAAATTCCGTATGATACTTTTAATAATAATAATAATAATAAATGGTGGTGTTTTTTTGTGGTATGAGTGAATGTTGTGGTACCGTTCTAATGTTGTCAACCATTGTGGATATTCCATAACACCTTGTTCAGGACTTGTTAATGATAAGCCAGTCATATTATCAACACCACTTGTTGTTGCTATCATCTCAGCGAAGGTAACACTATTACGACCTTTACGGGTTTTGCTATATAATTGAAAATATAAATAAAAACAACAACAAAAGAAACTATAACTGGTAAGTAATAATAATAAAGTGTTTTGAATAAAAATAGTGAAAGGGAAATTAATTCGGAATTCCATATACAAGAAACTTTTATTTCTTTACAAAAACTAGAATTATTTATTGTTGATAAATTATTTAATCATTTTTTCTAGTCTAAGGTCTCGATAGAGTTTCGAACCAGTGCATCAATGTTTTGTAACTCGTCTGAATCTCAGACGATTTACATTTGAGAGAGCATGGGCGGAGCTAAGTCTCAGACACATCCGCTTACCCCCTTCTCACCACAGTACCCTATTGAGATGGCTATCACGGTGAGGTGCGGTGTGTGGACTTGGCTCCACCTATGCCCTCTCAAATGTACATCTACTATAGATGTTTTCGAAAATATAATTTATTGCAAGTTTAATTTCCAAAATAATTCGAGTATATACCTAATATACCGATCGAGATTTAGATGTTGTTAGAATGCGATCCATTATATTCTAATCGAATTGCAATAATATCGAATTAGGTCGACAAACATTTTAAATATTAGTCATTTTCATTATTGGTAAATCGCCTACATGAAATCTTTGCATATTTATAAAAGGAATTCTTTTCAAATTTCTATTTGTGTCTCAATGTCGTCTAAATAACAATAGTTATAAAATTTTTAAATAAAAACGAAAGTGATAATAATTATTTTTGTTTTCTTTTGTTTTGTTCATTCGTCACTTACCTCATATATTTCCGGTGTTCATTTACAGGAACAAAATACTCATCATACGGGTTTCCCATTTCATTATCATTTTCTTTTTTTATCGGTATTGTCGACATACCATTCTCATACATACCGGTAACATCTTTACCATTATTATTATGATTATTCGTTGCCGGTTTTAAATTAATTAATTCTAAATTAACAGCTTCAGTTAATTGTTGTTCATCGTTAGTATTGTCGCGATGGTTTTTATTATGCGGTGATGATAAACCTAAAGCTGCTGTTGTATTCAAATCGCCATTATAAGGACGATTATTATCGAATGTCGATTTAATTCCTAATTTATTATTATCATCATTATCATTGTCTGTTTCGATGAAAGCTGGATTATCTAAACCGCCGTTAATTTGATTTTGATCATCGTTGTTTATATTCAAGCGACTTGTACTTTTAAAATTTCTACTCATCTCTTCCAAATTACTAGGTGGATTATTATCGAATGTCTCATTTATATTTAGATTTGCTGTTGATAAATAATTGTGTTGTTGTTTTTGATAATCATTCTCGTCGTAATTTACTGGTAATGTTATTTCATTTTTATGGTAAAAATTATTCGAATCACTCGCTTCTCGATGATTTGTTGTTGTTGATGGTAAATCTTGATTTACTGTTGTTGTTGTTGTTGTTGTTGTATCGTTGTAAGAATTGTCGTGATTTGAATGGAGATCTTGAGCTGTGTCACTACCTCCATAACTACTATCAGCATCCATTTTCTATCGAAAAAAAATATTATTTAGATTTTTATTAGCTATTTTCGCGGATCAAATTCTGAACGAGTTCAGAACTGATCTATGCACACGCGTCATTATGAGAACTAGTCTACTACTTTGTTACCCGCTCTAGATATTAGTGAACAGAGAACTAGAACTAATTTTATCCACTGCACCTGTTCAAACGTATAGAATCGTTCGAAACGCGTTCAGGATTTGATCCGCGCAAACAGCTATTATCTAATGATAATGTAATTTTTTTTTTACGATTTATTACAATTTTAATCGAATTCCTACACGATTATTTGTAATTATATTTCATATACTTAATGATCAACCTATATTATAATAAAATTTCTGGTTTTCTTTTTATTGTCGAATTTTCGAAAGCATCTGTATATATTGGTTAAAAAAAATTCCAATATAACTTGAGGCTATCTATCATTTTTTTGTTGTTATTTAAAATAAAAATTATCAGACTCTCTTCTCACGGCAACCCCAAAACACACATACTTCGATTTTTATGAAGAGTAGAGACGAAAAATGCCCTCCAACTCAATATTGACATCAATCTTGCCTCTGTAGCTATATATAGAATATTTTGTTATACATTTATTATTGTTTAAAATTTGATGTGAATCGTATTTTATTTTTTATTTAAATATTTTTACGTAAGCATAAACGTGGAAGTCAAGAAACGCGTGTGAATTGTTGGAGTTACACACACAAAAAACAAAAAAATGACGGAAGTCCCAACAATAACAATACCAGCACTTTTTCTCTACATACATATAAGAAAATATATAGTTAATTGTAATTATTTATTCAATGATAAGATCATCGTTTTTAACGGTATTTATATTCTCATTTATAATAAATTAATATCTAATGAAGTTGCGTTTATATAAAAAAAAAACAAAATTTTGTTTCTTCTATTACAATTTTGTCCGTTGATTTGATTTGGTTGAAAGTTCATTATATTGAAAAATTATAATTTTTATTATTATTATTATTATTATTGTTACAAACCACCAACAGACATTCATCTTAAAAGAGAGTGGTTGGCCTTGGTTTGGAAATATGTTCAACAATAAATGAAAAAGAACAAGAAAACGACCCACCATATATTTCGTCGGGTTTTCTTTTTCATTCAAAATAAAACCAAAAACATCGATTTTCGGTATATTTTGCCATACTTTTACCATTCTATGACCAAGAAACACAATTCCACATGTACAAAAATAAATAAAACGAAAAAAATTATAATATATAATAAGACTTCATCGAGTTTGCGGTTTTAATTTGAGATGCTTATTTGTAAATCCAACACTATGGGAATCTTAATTATTTCATTATTGAAATTGGAAATTAAACAAGTTTCCCATTAATTATTATAATATTATTAATAAATTAATGAATAACGTGTGACATTTAAAAGTTTTATTTAATGGTAATTTGTTAATTGATTATTAAAAAAATATAGGTATACAATCGGATTCAAAAAAATATTAACCATATGGTGACACGATAAAGAACTTTTTACGAGAACAATATTTCACGTTTGCCAGATAATGTTTATTCTATTTATTTATTTTTTATCTTAATTATTGTAAATATTATGAGAACAATTTTACAATATTTGTCATTATTTTTGGAACAATCAAGAGAGAAAACGGCCACATTAAGAGTACTAATTAAGAAAAATTTCAACACTAGAATTAAAGAAAAAGAAAATCTTTTGTTAAATATAACAAAAGCTTGTTGCTTAATAATATTTTTTGGCATATTTTTAATTGAGTTTATTCTAAATTTTGGTCAATTATATCAAATATCAATTCGAAATTGCAATCTATAATAATATTATATTTAGATGTCAAAGTGCAATAACTCTGGTGTTTTCTGTCTGGACACGATCCTGCAACAACACAGTGCATTGTTCAAAATTTTTTTCCGCTCCATAGTTTTTTCCTTGTATATGCCGTTGTTGTTCTTATATTGCTATTGTTATTTGGCCTACAGCAGAGAGCTTTTATACAACAACAACACAAAACTTTATATCGCTATTAAATTTGAATTTATATTTCGTTGAAAACTAATTTGAAAACGTTTTTTTTTTTTTTATTACAAAAAATTCGAATATAAATAAGTGACGAAGAAAAAATAGAATATATGGAAAGTTTCACTTTCATTATTATTATACGAGAACTAATCCAAGATTGATGATAATCGGCTATTTCTAATGGTCAAGAGAATCTAAAAAGAAAAAATCAGTATAGGGCTTCGTCCAAAAACTATGTAACACTTTTTCTGCATTTTTCTAATCTTCTCCCTCTGTGTTGATGTTGAGCTTCATTCACACCCTCTTTCTTCGTTGCATAGCTTCTATTATATATAATGTATGTCATAGAAAAGCGCCTATAGCTGGTTCCTATTCGACATTCAAAGAATGCTCCGGTACAATAGTTTGAAAGCGACACGCTCTCCTGTAACACCATGTAGATTTTTTTATGATCATCCCTTCGACACCGTCAACTAGGTAGTAACTCTTAGCGAGTGAGACAAATCTTCACCGAAAAGAAACACTTCAACTTTAAGTTGGATAGAACATCCACAGATGACGAGAATAGCGAAGCTCAACTACCACCGGCCAAAATGTGGAAAAAGTCGAAGATGTTGTTTTAGCTGAGCGACTAGTTGACCAGCTGAGATCACAGGCATCCGTTCAAAGGATTCTCTGCGCCAAACTCCACATACATATATACACAAAATGTCTGCAATTTGAGCACGCAGAATATTAACCGCCGAATAAATCGGACAAATTCTGATTATTATCAGACCGACGAGGACAGATTTTTGACTTGATTTGTGACAATTGATGAGACCTGAATCCATCACTGAATAATAATCGAAGACTCGGAAACGACGTAAACTCCCTTCTTGGGATTCCAAGGGCAGATTATCTAGAAAAAGGAGCTCTAACTATGCTGGCCAAATAATAAGATTATAGGAAGCCATCAAGGAAAACAAAGCAGGAAAAAATGCAAATTAGAGTGCTATTTCGGCAGAACAACGCCCTCGCACACAATGTTGAAGTGGTGATAGCTACGATTGAGGAATCCACTTTCGAGTTACTTGAGCATTCAATTCTCTAAATCTAGCTACCAGCTAAAGGAGCAGCTCATGAGCAATAAATTCCAAAGATTTTCTCTACGAGGAATTTGAGCTTTAAAGAAGAAATGAACCAATAAGTGTATTATTTTATTAAATTCTATTATTACTTTCGTATCACCTCTCGTATAATGTGAACTAATTTTTGAATGGCAACAAAAACCTTTCAATCGATGGAAATTGACCTTTACAACAAACGATCATTAAAGGACGAGTCTTGATTGGAAAATAATTATTTATTTTTTTTTACCATTGAATAATCTAAATTGATCGTGATTGATCGAGAGAGAGATAGTGATAGTTATAAACAATTATATAATTTAGAATTTCCGTTGTTATAATAAAATTAAATATTAAATAATTATAAATAAACTTAAGTTAGGTAATTAACATAAATGTAAAATTTTTTTTTCACGAAATTTATAAACAATATTTATATTAAAAATACAATTATCAAGGTTAATATATATTATATTATTATAAGTAGATTCCTCAAAAGAATAACAAATGAATAACTAAAAAGAAAAATAGTAGACTTATTGACCAAAAATTATTATAACAAATTCTAGTTATAATTTACAACTTTCAGTTGTTTATATTCTTAACGGCTATTATTATTATTATGCAATTGTTTGTCGAAATTCCTCAAATTTTTCCATCAGCTGTTATCAAAAAGAAACCTAATTTAAAATTAAAATTATCGAATTGATATTAATTGGGTGATTTTGTTACAAGATTTTTCTGCTGATTGGGATACTTTCACAATTATAAAAAAAAAATTGTATTAATCAATAATAATAATTAATATACAAAAATATTGGAAAAGTTCGCTCTA
>JAZBGX010000660.1:0-13371 GCA_037414775.1 Zonitis immaculata | reverse complement strand
CATGGTCAGAAATTCAAGCTTTCCATTCCAAAAAAAATTAAATTAAAATAAATAAATAAACAAATTAGATAGATAAAATGCCAAGAATATTTTCTAAATTAATTGTTCTAATTCGATTATTTTAGTTCAAGGTTTCATAAAATGACAAAAGAAAAATTATGAATTATAACCGATAAATTTTATTGTTATAACGTGCAATTTTTCCATATGTTACTTGTAATATAATGGAAAATGCACGCAGAAATCTTTATTGAAATAAATTCTCTTGCTTCTTATTATAGCAATATAGAAGGAAAAAATTACAACTTGTTGTTATTGCAAAAACAACATATTCTATGACGTGTTCAAACTATATGAATGGATAAAATGAAGGACAGCAACTATAATATGGTTCCTGTTATACATAGATTTTTGTTATTTCATTTGTTTTTGGTGTTTTTTTTTTGGTTCGATGTTGTGGGTGAAAGTGGGCAAAATTTGCAATTCTTTTTTATTTTGGTAGTAATGAAGAAAAAGCCGGCCAGACTGTTTAAAACATCGGTTTTGTATCGTGACTGAGCGTTGAACTCTCCATGCAGGTTCAATTGAAGCTTCTTTGTGTTGTGTTGTTGTTGCAGCAACAACAACAACAACAACAACAACAGAGGTCATATTTTAATTCATACAATATTCACCTTTATAGAGCTTTTTTGTTTATAAATGGAGCAAAAATCGTCGATAGGAGAAACGAATCATATAATATTCGATTATTATTGTTGTATTTAATAATATACAGGAAGTATCATTGGAACAGTTTATTGTTGTAATGGAGAAATAGGAAAAACTAAACGCCTACTTTATTACAACTGAGTGAGTTGACATTTCTGACATTCTTAAGGCACTCCCTATTTGACATCGAAAAAGTGAAAACTCACAACTCAGAACAACACAATAAAAATAAGAATAGAAAAATCAGCAAAATATTATAGATTTTATCGATTGAAACAGAACAAAAAAAAAAACATATCAAGGCCTCTATTATATCGGCTAAATAGAAAGTAGATTTTTTTCTAAATTTCCAATAAATTTAACAATAAACATCTTCAAATAAACAGTATAAAAATTTATTTAGAAAAAAAAGTGAAAATTGAAACTAAACATTCCTTATGGTTATTACAGTTGTAACGTCCTTGCAATATAAATTGTAACAATTCCAATCAAGCATAACCGTTATTCTGTTACTTTTTGCAATATTAGCATTATTATTAACTTTTATATTATCAGTAATTCGTAAAGCCAAAAATTTCCAAACTATATACATAGATATATACAGGTTGTTCATTGATAATTGTAAATATTATAATTGGACTCCAAATATTAAAATTCAACCAAAATCACTTATTGTTAGATAAAATGTGGCTTTCTACTGCGAGTTACAGGGTGTTAATGATTTGAAAACTATTTTTTCTCAGTACTTCAAGCCAATTCAACCATCAAATTTGGTAGAAAGTGTAAGTATACATTATGTTAAATAAATGTTTCTAGATATTACCATTGGCGTAAGACAGGGGCAAGTGATTCTACGCCCTAACGAAATTATAATTAATATGCACAAGTTTTCGATTCTTCGGTATTCGGTACTCTTTCTTTGTAACGTGAAAAAGGCGTTTCAACAAACCTAAACATCATTTACAGAGATTAATTTGTATAATAATAATATTAAGTGCTAGAGCGTAGAATTTGGAGGATCAATCAGTCACTTGTACGCCACTGGTAATAGCTATTCATTTAACATAATGTAGTATGGTTCAGAGTACCTACACTTCATACCAAATTCGAGAGAGCAACATTTTAACGAAGTGACTTTGATGAAATCTTAATATTTTGAGTCCACGATTTGTCATTTCAAATATTTCCAGTTATTGATGGAACAGCCTGTATATATATATATATATATATATACCTAATATAGAAATATTTCCTAGTTGGATAATAACAATAATTAAATATCATTATTAAAATAGTTATTAGATACAGTTTTATAATCTTGAAACAATTGAAGCAGAAAACTGTTGTTAATTCTACAATAAAAATGAAATTCATTTATTTTAATAATAATAATAATAATAATCGGAAATTATAATTAACTGATAAAATATTTTCAAATAGTTGAATGAACTTTTCCCCAATAATAATAATAATAATAATAATAACCTAAATTGATAAACAATACAATAACCAATAAGGGAAATTTGTTTTTGCGAATCAATTCTCTATTTATCACCATAATTGTTTGTTATTGATAATAAACAATTTTGAGAAAGTTGTGTATGTAATGTATTTAAATTTCAGGCAAGTTTCTATCTTTATTGCCTATTGAAATCACTAATTCAATATAATAGAAAAACGGCCATTTGTTTCATGTTTTAAACATATTTATAATAATCTTTTTTTTTTCTATACTTATGAGAGATTAGTCATCGGTTATTCTATTTGAAATAGAAAAAAAAATCCTTATAACAGGATAAAGATTCTTGGAATTATTAGTAATGGATGTTGGGAAAATTTTTGCATTCTTTAGATCGTTAATGATTTTTGAATTAACACTCACCTGGTCTTTTTGTTGTGATTTCCCCAATTATTGTACAACTATATCATAATAATTGGTGTGTATAGAGTTTCTATAATTGAAAAATAAAATAATATCAATTAATAATGAAGTGAAGGTATTTTAGTTGATAAAAGTAAAAGTAGCGATTGTTGTTTGAAGGGGATTTAGTTACACACAGAAAAATAAATTAAAAATATTGTCGAAATTTTTTTTAGAAATCTTCCTAATCAAATATTGAAATAAATAATTTCAAACTTGTGACTTTATTGTTGATAAAATGACGTAGATTGTATTTTAGAAAATTTTCTAATTACCTCTTTTGTAGAAAATTGAATGATTATTTATCTAAATAAAACAAAAACAAATAAAAAACCGACACTAATTATAAAATTATCACTTTAATCACTTCGCACTATAAATTTTAGATATAACCGTGACAAAAAATTATCGAATTATTGAAAAATCCGTACAACTTCGCGTTGTGCTTTCTATGGAATTCTAAGAAATTGCGCATCCACTGATTGATTGATGTTTTTCTTTTTTTTTTTTTTGGAATTTGTTATTGATAAATATGATGATGATGATCTTTTGCTGTATAACTGTAGCCGATCACGTACTGGACTGGGGGTACCGTCAGGTATATCTGCCGGTTCACCTGTTTGTTGAATCGAGCAAGGTGGGGCGCAATTTATTACCATAATAGAGGCGACTTTTTGAAAAAGTCATCAAAATTTTTGAAATTTATAAACGACTGGCGACTAAAGGGAAATCTGCCTTATTGACCAAAATAAAGGACGACCCGGAAATGTGGCGCCTTATTATAGTATCCTTATTTTAGGTTTAAGAAGAAAAGAAGTTTCAAAAATTTTATTCGTTTTTATAACGAATTTCTTACAAGACATGTGCGTTTAGCGTTAATAATACGTGTTTCCGGTGGATGTTCCACAAGTGGTCAGTGGCGGGACGTTTTCGAATTTATAAAAATTCCAACTATAATGCCAACAAATATTAAACAATTTTTATTGATTTTTCGAGATTTTTTTCCAAATTTTCTCTGTCATTATTGCTTGTTGATGGATTTATAATATTTAAATATGGAAAATTATGGGGGGAAATTATAAGGAATTACTGTAACGCCATTGGCGACAGGTAGTCTCGTTTCTCCCTTTTATTCCAAACAAAGACGTTACAAGAACAAAAAACACAATACAACAGGAATTGAAAATAAAACCATCATTCTAATTAAAACTGGACACAATAGAAATTATTCAAGAAAATATATCTAGTAATCAAATATTGTCTTTGATGAGTGCTTTCATTTGAATTTGATCTTTCTCTATCTAATAATTTTGGTGTTTGTTTGTTTTTTTTGGAATTTTTACAAATGCAATTTATCTATAATTATTCTAGAAATTATATAATTGGTTTATTTTTTGTAAATACATTTTTAAATTATTTATCCATGCACGATTATAAATTAATGGAATTTGCTGATGCGAGAATTAATAAAAATAAATAATATTGATAATTATTATTATTCGATTATGTATATAAGCAAATTGTTATCAAAAATTTTAATTTTCAAAAATATTGTTCTAAAATTAATATAAATAAGTATACTTAGTTATAGTAAAAGTTTATTGTAATAAAACAAAAATAAAGTTCATTGTATAGGACGACCGGAAATTCCCCGTAAATAAATTAACAATATATATAACAACAAAACATAATAACAATAAAGATCAATTGTTTATACAATAATTGTTTAGTAAATCGGAGTTCAGTGATTGTCAACCGTTGCACCGCGGCATTTTTTAAAGCCACAAGATTCTTATATAACTGTCAACCGTAGATGAAAATGATTTTTTTTTTTGTATTTCTGTATCTTTTGAATTACTAAAAGTGTAACATGACGAAAGAAAAGTTGAGAATCACTGATTCAGTTTATAGTCAAGCATATTTGAAATGGTCGACTTGGCACTCTACTGATGAATTAAAAAAACAAAAACAAAATACATACTATTAATTTTTTTTTAAATAATCATGAAAATCACAAAACAAAAATCTAATTTAGAAAACTTCAACAAGCTTAGAATTCATAGTAACTATGGAAAAGAAAGGAAATACTCAGATTTTGCACTCTACAAAGTGCTACTACCTTGTAGTGATGGAACCGAGGCGCTCAGTACTCACAGAAGTTGAGGAAATATAATTGAACACACAAGAAAGTGAACTGTGGTACATGGAAGTACGCAAGTCACAGGAGGTGATATTTCTGTAATTCACATTTGCCACTAATGAAGTTCACTCAAGAAAACCAACATGGAGTGATACCGTAAAGCGAGATCTTTGCGGAAGGCTATTTCTGGATATAGTAAGAAGGAAGTTTAAAACTGTTTGTAGGACAACTATGAGGTATGAGCATTGACATTTCTAAGCACGTTTCCAGGCTATATCAAAAACCCATAGCGTGAAAAAAGGAGATAATTGTGATGCGGGGATCTTCAGTTCATTGAAGGTGACACTTATTGAGGACTATGTTAAACGGTTGTTCCTGAGGGAACTCAAAGTAAAAAAAAGGTATAACAATGTGCTTAGAAGGCTGTATTATATTCATGGCTTGGAAGTGGCCCATTAATTAAAATTCACCCCCTTGTGTCTCTTACCTTATTAGTAAATATCTCTCAGACCTACCCATCATGGCGTCGGTTAATGTGAGGGTCAGACGACAGTTAGCCCAGCCGATGACCCTTCAATCCAGAATATATTAACAAATATAATATTCACAAATAATGTTTTATTATCTATAACTATTTATCCGTGGCTGCATTCTGAGGTTTTATATAGTAAAAACTTTCTAGGACGGGCACTTACAAGGAAACGGAAAGTGCCCGTTCAAGGGAGATATTAAGAAAAAAAAGAGTGATTGTTCAAAATTTATGACTTGAACAAATGGTGTGGAAAATCACAAATTATCAACTCTTTTAAAATAGAAGATCCTAGAAAAATTGCGGGAAAATGAGCAACCAATTAAGACTCATGATCTGTACAATTGGAGGGAAAATTCACGGTTGAGTACCTTCAGTCAGGTATATAAACCCTCGATTTTCAAGGGATGATCATTATATCCTCTGCTTTCTAGTAAGATAAAGTTTGTTAAGTGTTCCAAGTGAAAAATGTATAGTGTATTTCCATTTTCGATTAATCGTGATAGTTTAAGTTTGCCAGAAATGGTAAGTTTACCGATTGAATTGTGGTGTATGATTCTTCGATTGTTGGATCCTGTCGCTTTATTAAAAGCTATCCAAACATCATCTATTTGGATGAATGTTTGTTGTGGTGATCCTATTTTACGTAAAACTATCAAAGATCAATTACTATTGGAAAAACAGAAACGTGAAGAAGCTGAACGTAATCCACAACTTTTGGTAAAAGTGATGCGGCAACAACCGACTTCAGTTTTCGGTCGCAACCAAACTAAAATTGTGCAACAATTGAAAATTGAAGAGAATTCTAATGGGGAGATTCGACGAATCTTCGGAAAGGAAGCCAACACTGAGAAGCGAAGAAATAGAGGACCTATTCGACAAAGAGGTGCTGTTCGAAATCAGCCATATAGAGTAATTAGAGTGTGATTGATTTTAATACAATAATTGTGAACGTTGAATTTTAGATGTAAGAATATATTGACGTAGCTTTTTCAAAAGTAATGTTATGTAATTTCAATGAACTAAGAACTAATAAATTATTTAAAGAAAATCCATTTTTGTCTTCTTATTTTAACTTACTCAAGATTTTTACTCAATCATAGCAAGATGTGTGATCTGTTATCTCACAGATAACAGAACGTCAACGAATTTTCTGCAATAATTGAAGTACATCTCAAAAAAGGCGATATTCATATTTGAGAACCAATTCCATAAAGAAGAAGATTTAATAAAGCCTACATTCATAATTCAATACGACTAATAGTAGATCTTTTCTGTAGAGGTTTTCGCCTAAGAAAGATACTTCCTAGATCTTTTAGATCTCAGATTTCATTGGTAATTTAGGACTTTGTATCTGCAATTTGTTTCTCATAAGAAAATTCTAGAATGTAAAAGTATTTTACAGGAGTCCTTTAATGGGATATACAGAATGGTCCATCAGAGGCTTTCTTGGTTTTATAGGAACTCTGGTTCTAGTGGAGAGAAAAAAAATGTACGCGAAGATCTGAGATTTGGGGAATCGTTTTAACGTCAAAATGTTCTCTAAGTATTATACATTTGTTCGTCGATTCAGTTTTTTTTTTTGCACCCACTAGAGCAAGACCAGCAAAGTCTCTGGTGGACCATCCTTTAGATTGCCAATAGACGATTTACTTCATGAAATCTAGCTAATTATAAACGTTCCCAGGAATTTGAAAGTGTCCGGCAAAAGGAAGACAATTTCTTATTGTGTCTACTACATCCCAATGTTATTTATGTGATAAGAAGTTCGAGTAATAAGAAAGTGCCCGGTCATCGGTGCTTTTACTGTACAAAAATTCTGGTATTATTTTACAAAAAACCGTTTTTATCTGGCATTTTTAGTGACTGGAAATATGGGGTAGGGCTACAGGTAGTTACAATAGTGTGATCAGTACGTTTAGCAATTTTACGAATACCAACGGAATATTTGATTAGTCAATTGCGTGAAAGGGAATTCTGCACATGAATTAATTCTTGTCAATATTGAGAACAAAATGAGATTCGCGTATAACTGGTAGTCTATCTTTTATTGTATTTATGGATAAATATTATTGAATAAAGCAAAATAAATATATTATTATTATAAAATAACAAACATTTATTCATGATAATTCCTAAACAATTATAAATAACATCAATAATTAATAATAATAATAATAATAACAATCGACAGATAATTAGTGAATATTTACAAACTATAATCTTTATTGTTAATAGATTAAAAAAATAATAATAATAAAGAAAAAAATATTTATTTAACGATATAAAGTCTATCAAATTTGAAGCTAATGATAATAAAAATAGGAATAATCAATTAAAAACAGTTGTAATAATTATAAATTTCAAGCTACCCCCTGTAGATAAGAAGTTGTAGCATTATTACCACAGCTACCACCACCACCACCACCACTGCAACAACAATTATCAACAGTACCATAACTATAACTATATGGTCCACATGTTAAACTTGTAGCATCTTTTTTCGGCCATGCTTGACTTTTATAACTATTACATGCTATTAAACTATTCATAGCTGGTGGACGGCTTTGTTCAATTGAAATTCCATTACCCACCGATCGGATACTAGAATTATAAAATAATTGAATAATTGAAAGTATGAAAAGACGATTGGGATTTGAACCCATATCGTACGATAAAATTACAAAGTTGGCTTCAAATCTCAATCGAGATTGATTGATAAAAATACCTTTGTGTATTTTCACAGATACTAATATGTTGTGATTTATTACTATTTGTATCGATATCGCCATTTGGTAATAATTTTTCATCTTTCAATTCAACATAAGCGGTAGACCTTTTATTAGTCCAAATTAAGAATATCGTTATAGAGATACCAATTAATAAATGTATAGCAACAATAAACATTGTTGCATTACGAAAACCTATAGTATCATATAAAATACCGCTAATTGATGGACCAATAAAAGCACCTAAAGCAAATGTACTTGTCCATAGACCGGACACTAAACCGAAAGTTTCCAAATTATTTGGTAAACCATGAGCTCTATAAAAATTTAATTAATCAATTATTTGATTTCAATTTTTTCTATAATTTCTACATACATGCAAGTTCTTAATGCGTCTGTAAAAGTCGATACTAATTGTGCTGCCATACCTAATCCGTGCAATACCAATCCGGTAATAACTAACCATAATAATCTAGAATTACTTCGGAATATTATAATTTTTTTGTTTTATTATTAATGTTTTGCGCTATGGTTGAAACTTACGTATTTGTTGCTAGAAACGGTGCTGGTCCAATACAACAAAATCCACTTGCAACTAAAATCGTACCAATAATTGTTATAATTTTCGGTTGGAAATATTTATCGCATAACATGCCGAAACCGGGAGCTGTTATTGCATAAGTACCACCATTAATAACAAACATTAAACCTAATACAACTGGTGCTAGATAGAATTGTCTTAAATGTGGTTCCAATGTGGCTTGTAGAAAACCAATCGACATACTTGTTACAATTATACTACTACATGCTAATAATACTCCAGGAATTTTAAGTGCCTTCCATACAGAAGCTAAAATTTGGACAAAATCAATTATCTTTCTGGGATATTCATGAAAAATATTCATTAGCTGTTTGCGAGAATCAAATCTTGAACGCGTCCAGAACTATACAATCATATAGTTCTAGTTCTAGAACGAGCAATAAAGTAGTTATGAAGACAAGTACCGGAGTGGTTTTCATATTGGCGAATGTGAAAATTCCTATTACCAACAGGAAAGAAAAGTCCCAAATTTTTACGAATATTTATCAAAATTTACGATTTCCTAACTATACTTTAATGTGGAAATACCTTCGTTCAATCTAATTTGTTGAGTCCATTAAATAATTAATGATACACAAAAACTACCTAAAAGTTTTTTCTTTAATTAGAAAATTGGACTTAACATGCCTCGAACATGGGCTGACGAAGAAAAAATTACTACTGGCCGGATTCTAACTCCATATATACAAACTGCAGTCTGAAGTTCATTACCACAGAGCCATCAGGCTCTTTAGTAAACTTGTACAAAAATAAAGACAAAGCATCCCGAAGGAACACATGGAAATTTGATCGGGTTATAGATATGAAATTTATAGCTCTAGTAATCCAAAAATTCAATAGAAAATTTTCAAATTCCTTTGGGATCGTTTAATTTTTGCTGAACATTGGCCCATGCCGATTTTCGTTTCGTATTCGGTCCATAAAACGTTGAATTAAAAGAAATAAGGTGAGAATTTCCAATTCTCACCATAAAATATAATTGATTGGAAAGTATTTTCAATAATAGTTGGTTCAATAATTGTCTAATTACCAAAGTGAATCAGTTAGGCTTCAATAGAGAGGCCATCATTCAAGTCTAGGCCCAAATTTACAGACGAGTATTGGGTCTGATTTGGTAATCAAGCCCGGAACTTTCTTCGCTATCAAGTCTGAACCAACCTTGGCCGTCGATATTGACTCAAGTTTGGCAACCAAACGAACGAAGTTATTATTCTAGACTTTAACCAAAGCTGGGCTAATACAGGTTTGTGAGCTTGGGCCAAAACTCTACATAGTTCACCCGTGCCTGGGAATATGTGAATTTTGTTTAGTACATAAAATTTCAAACGCTTTCCTTGAAAGATGAGAAATCGAAATTAATATCGGAAATAAAAAGCAAACCCTGAGCTGGATTATTGAAAATAATGCAAAATGCAAAATGAATCAATGCGAAATTGACGAAATAAAAATGATCAGAATCAGTAGTTCAGGTAGCAAAATATAGGAAAAAAATCAAAAATGTGAAACAGTGAAGAAGAAACAAAGAAAAAATTCGTTTAAATTTTATACCATATAAAAATTTCCCTTCATGAAAACTCTATAATGAATTTATGAGTATTAATTGACAATCACATTTGGGGATTTCTAGAAATCCGGGGAAAACTCCTCCATGGTTCAGTTGCCGACGATTAATCATGGCGAATTTGAAAAACTCGATTAATTAATTTGATATAAATCCAAGAATATCGCGATATAATATTTTCGAACAACAAACAAGAAATGATCTAGAATTTACCTCCTTTAGCTCGATCTGTGCCATCATCATGTTTCGGTAAAACTATAGCCGTTAAAATTGCTGATAAAAACAAACATGAACCTAATACAGCAAAGGGTAATGTATAACCACCAACTTGATAAAGGGCACCACCAACAGTCGGTCCTACAATTAAACCTAAACCAAAGAAAGTTTCCAAAGAAGCCTAGAAAAACAATACGAAAAAAATTAATAAAAATAAAATAAAACAAAAATTTATAATGAAACATACAAAAGTTGTTGCAACATTATTTGGAAATTCTTTAGCGATAATTGCAAAACTTGCTGTTAAAAATGCAGCATTACCTAAAGCTTCGATTATACGTATAATAAAACTTAAGATGATAAAAGTGTAATGGCCTTCAATTTTATCAAGTAGACTAGAAATTAAAGAAACAATGATTACATTTTTTTTTTTTGGAATAATAATAAATTACCCGAATAAAATAGCACAAATTCCGGTTGTATAAATACCACCATTGAATGTATATTTTGGGCCTATTTTATATAGATGTTGACCATAAATTGGACTTATTATAAATACGACTAATTCGAAGACACCAAAAACAAGACCATATTCCGTTGCTGTACAGCCTTTACGTTCAGCCTAATTTGAAATAATCGATTTATTTTAGTGGAGGTTATCGAACAAAATTAGATTACTTACTTCTTGTGGATAAAATGGAGCTTGTAGCGATACACAAATGGCATTACAAAAATCAGCAATACTGAATACGATTAGAGTCAACCATTGTCGTTTAGTGAATTGAACCATTTTTTTTTTCTTCTTCTTAAATCACACAATTTATTTTGAATAATTACTAGTTTGGGTTTATTTGTGAGCGAAAATGAAAAAAATTAAAAAGACGCCTATAGCTGTCCGGCTCCGTTCAATAATTATCCACTACCGAAAAATAAAAATCACTAAACAATTAAATAAAAATCCGACAGATCCATTATAATCAAATAATTGTTGTAGAAAAATTTCCGATTTACCATAGTAATTTACGGGGCATCACACAAAAATGAACTAATCAATTTATTAATTGATCAATTAATTATAATTACAAATATGTCGATGGTCAATTGATTAATGTTTATAATTTTTCCTTCTAGAATCAATCTGATAAATTATTGTCTACAGAACGCAAATTTTATCGAATATTATTCGTTTATTGATTCGAAATATAGGCGGAGCTTCAACGGGGCCTATAAACGGTCAAAGTTTAGAGAGTTTATCACTATTGGCATATGATTAAAAAAAAAATAATAATAATTATAATAATATCGATAATAACATATTTGCTGGTATTTATAGTTTCAGTCAAAAATTCGAGTAAATTCACAATTAATTCACCAACACACCACCCGAAAAAACGAATGAAATATCGAAATTTCTATAAAACAGTTGTGTTTTTTTTTTTTATAATATTTTATTATTAGAAATATCGATAGATTGAAAATAGTTTCTTTGTGTTATCAAAGAAAAAACTAAAAGTATTGACTTTTCCTGGTTAAAGGTCAAAATTGTAGGGCGAAAATCTACGAAGCTCGACAAAAATAAAAATTATAATACTCGCGTATCATTCTATTTCTATAATTGAGGCCAATATTTTGACATTATTTTGATTTAATTAATCAATTTATTGTTGTTTTGTTCTAATAAAACAAAAACAAAAAACAAAAAATCTAAATAATTGATAATTTTAATAGAATTTAATTGTTGTAGGTATTGCTTTACTAAGAATTGAATATATTTTTTTTTTTTATCAAAAATTAGATTGAAAAAATTGGGAAATTTTATTTATTTTTGGATTATATTGAAAAAAATATATATATATTTATATATGTTACCTAATTCTTGAAGTTTTACGTAGCTTTAACAAAAATGATAACAGTATAAAATTATCAATTTTTTTTTTTTATTATTGTCTCCACTTGTTTGGTCTGCCTGATTAAAGGATTATATTTCTACCGAGTGGTTCATTTAATCTAGACAAGAGAAATATTGCCAAAATTTTATCTTTAACGTTGGATATATTGGGCGTATGATGACATTTTGTCCTGTGAAAGATTTTTTAGGGTCAACTTGTTTTATCAAATGGAAACCTTTTATTTTCTAGTATATTCGACCGAGCTTAGAAAAAAAAGACTTCTAAAGGAAAGAAGATCCTTTCTCTCTTAAAACGCTTCTACAAGCGACCATTATCTCGTTATTGTCTTCATTTTTTTTACCTCTTAGTTCTTCGTCGCTAGGAGCTAGATCTGGAGTATATGATGTATGTTCAAGTTGTTCGAAGCCCGTTTATCAAATGTCAGCCATAACAACTTCGACTATGTGCGCGGGAGCGTTAAGAATAAACATTCTGGGTGCCCAACGTGCGAACACCTTGTTCATGTAAAATTCATCGTTGAGGATCCTATGAACACTACCGTATGAGATTCCTTCAACTTCAGCTGAATATCAGATGGTACCTCGTTGGGCAGCTAAAACCAGATCTTCGTCTTTTGTCACATTTTTTGCCAATGTAGGACGTCAACGGTCGTCGTTCGCGATGCTCGTCTTCTGTGAGAGTTTAAGCTCGCTATCCTATTGTCTTAGATACTAGAAATATCTCATTATCATTATTTTTGGATCAGCCCCCGTATGTACTGTTGTGTACACTTTTTCTTTGAGATGATTCCATAAGACAAGAAGAAAAGTTCTCTGGAAGCTGAGACCCCATGAGTCGGGCAATTATCTTGCTGGAACTAAATTCAACTTCAAGATTCCAAACTTAATGTCTTCCAATAAATCGCTTCATTTGAGAAATTGTACGAGTAGCTTCATTTGTGAAAAGAACATTTTTCGCAATGTCCATTCACAGAATTGCATACAAAACTATATAATCATTTTAGCCTAAATCTTGCTTTGGCAAAATATAGTAGGGATAAGCTTCTTGTGTTTACAT
>JAZBGX010000659.1:0-16505 GCA_037414775.1 Zonitis immaculata | reverse complement strand
GGATTCAGTCTTTTAGTGTCTATCATTATTTTGTATGATAAAAATAGAAATTTTCTTCATTAAGTCGTTAAATTTGATTTGTTTTTATAGCTTGGCAGTGATTAATATTTTGGTATAGGATCTTAAAACAACACAGACTTCAAATTAAAAAAATATTATTTGTTATATCTATTTACAATATGTACAAAATTCGTCTATATAATTGGTGGTTTACTGCGACATAACATATAATTGTTTTGTTTTTCTTCTAATTAGAAAAACATTATATATGTCAATTTATTACCATATTTTTGGGCATAACTATTACGATTTAATAATAATAATAATTTACAAAAGTCTATATTATAATGTAGTCTATCTCATACGGACTTTTTTCATCATTTGTAAAACTTTAAGTCCAGGAAATGGACATGTTGGATAAAAATTATGACAACCATTACCTTCAATACCTGCAATTAATTGACCCATATGGGCAGCAAAATGATATTTCGATGTTAATTCAGCTGTTGTACTTATTGATGTATCTCTAAAATAATTAAAAATAGGTTTATTAAAAAAATTAATTATTATGTATTATTATTATTATTATTACGAAATGTTTTTTATGGAATATAATTTCGTGATACTTTCATTATCGTCTATGTTATATGGTGAAATCAATGGTAATATTACAGCAGAGTGAAAGTTGTTATGTATACACTTCCGTAATAATTAAACTTTTAACCAATGCCAAATATGAAATTATGTATTATTTATAACTGAATAGTGATAAATACCTCAATAATGATAATAGGGATTTTTCAGATTCTGTTAATTTCTCCTTTTGTGGTGTCGCATTTAATTCGCATATTAATTTTGGTAAACATGCATTTTTAATTGTTTGTAACATTTCTGATTTCAATGTTACAATTCCTAGAAAAAAAAAAAATTACAATCGATAAACAACTATTAAATCTATCAAGGATAACTACTTATTTAACTATACCAAGAACTAGTACCAATTTTTCTATAATATACTGTTCTAGGTATGGTGCCCCAAACTCTCAACTACGTTTATACTCTATTATTAAAATAAAATAATGATGTTTACAAAAAAAACAAAAACGTCAAATAATAATTTCCAAAAAAAAAAAAATATTTATAATGAAAATTACGGAGTTGTAAGTTTGGAAATTGTTATTAAATCTTTTATTTATTGGTTAGAAATTTACCGCCTATATTTTTAAGTGATTCTTGTTCAATATCAGCATCAATATCAATATCTGTTTTAGAATCACCATAACCCGGATTCTTTGGTTTCGGTATATGTTTACCATTATCTTCAGTCTTATTACCAGCTATTAATTTATTAATAAGTCCTGAATAATCGGTAACTAACACTAATGTAACACAGATAATAAAAATGATTTTTATCACAATTTTTCCAGTAATTACCATGATTTATTATTATTATTTATTTATTTTTCCAATTTCAACTAATTCTATATAAATTTGTAAATCTTTGTTATAATAGTTCAATAAAAAGCATTATAAGACTGACTAACACTGTTGCTTGCCTTGCTGATTTCAGGTTAACCCCGCTCCTGTTGTCTGTTTTAATAGTGAAAGTAAAAACTTAAATAATACAAATGAAATTATTATCGAATCAAATATTACGACTATTTATAAATAATTTTTGCTTTTTTTGTTGCTCTCCAAACAACATCAGAATTTCCGTATTTTTACTTCCGAACGGGAAGCCATAATAACACAATTCTTATTTGAAAGTTGTTGAAAACAACTTTTACCTATTTATAAAATAATTAATTATCATATTTGGCTATATAATCTCTAATTATAGAATGGTAATTTTATTTTTTTCATCTTTTTGAATATCGCGCAATTTTTGGAAACAACATGAAATTTGAGCTGCGTGTCAGCAAAAATTTTATTATACATTCTTTGGAAACTAAATAGATTACGTCTATAAAAAAAATCTCTCGAAAAACGAACGATTAATAGTTTTTTAATTGCTTTAGTATTAAGTTTATCGTTCCAAAACACGAGATAAAATATAATCTTGTCGCATGTAGTGACGTTCTTTATTTTGGAACGATATACAATTTCATTATCTAATAATAATTAATTTTTCAACTTCATCTGGAATAAATTGAATTATACTAAATATAACAAAAAAAAACAAAACATCGTTCTTATAGCTTTCAACAGATATCTAATTAAAATTTAAACAAAATCACAATCACTTCAATAAATGGAGATCTAAATCGAGATAATCACTTATCAGTGTTGGTAACAATATTCGATATACCTAATGATTATATCTTATCTAGTTATTTCGATTCTTATTAGGGTCAATCAACTGTATATTTCCAATATTGCGCCTTATTTGTTTTTATTTTTCAAAGACAACAAAAAAATAATAATTAAGGGATAACTTCCTCAAGGTGGTTGGGAAAATTGTATAGAGAAAAAAAAATGAAAGTTGGCAAAATGACTCATCACACACCTGTAAATTGTATGATTCATTCACACCTGCATAGGGATGTTGTTGAAGAATGTTTTGTCCTTTTTTGTCGTTGACCTGTGACGGTTATATATGGGGGATGAGGGATAAGGGATTTTTGTAAAAGTCGTCAAGTCATGCTAAACATTAGAAAATTTCAATATACATAAAATATAATAATATAACGGTTTTTGTTTTTTGATTTTTTGATTTTAAATAAATTTACGAAACGAAAAAATATATATCATAAGGGTTTTATAAGTGTTTAAAGACATGTGTTTATAAATATTATGATTCTCACGGTTGAACATGCAAGATAAAGATTATACTTATATGTATACATATATAGTTCGAAAATTGTATTGTAATATTCAATTTTTTTTTCTATTGATCATTAATGAACGCAACAAGTTCGATTCAATCGATTCGTTATTGGAGAATATCACGCAAAAATTATCATACAGAAAAAAATAAAATAAATATAGGAACAATTCAATTATCGATAGATTGAACTAACAATAAATAGGAACGGTTCCACGAAATTAGTTCCCGTGTAGATTATTATAGATATATAGATAGGTTAATGCTATTAGAATATAGTAGAACATTAGAAATAGTTTTAATCGTAAATAGAATCTTTATAATGATTGAGTTGATCAAATTACCGAAAAAAAAAATATATAATAACCCGTCTATATTTATATATATATGGATATTATTATTTATTAAACGTGTAGGACGGGAAATTGGGAATTATTCATTTTATTCGAACAATAGATTGAAATCGTTTCGTCTAATCATAATTATAATTTTCCTATGATCGATGTGAATATAGACCAAGTGACGATAACAATTATTATTTTTTTCGTATGTTTGTATTTATTTTAATCGATCATAAAATTAAATATATAGCTAGTTTTTACTATATATATATATATATAGTTTTACGATTGATATCAATTTCCAAACTGTGACGGATTGGTTTCAACAACAGAAAATTTCCCAATGGAATTGCATTCCATTTTATGTAGTTCTGAATTTATCAAAGCTGGATATATCATTGATCAGTTGTGTTTTAGGGTCGATTAATCTTTTTCACTATTCTATTTTATGTTATATATTTGTTTATGTCGAAAATGTAATAGTATTTCAGGTGTCATTTATTCATTACCTGATTATATCGCATTTTCGTCATTAATTATCTAGATTATATCTTTGTATATGTTTTGTTGTTCATTTGCAGATCCCATTGAAATATCACCAACAGCCCTATCAAGTAATTTTTCATATTTTATAAATATATATAATAATAATATATGTACATAACTATGTTATGTATACATATATATATTCACTTATATCAAGTTGATTTTTATATGTGATTCATAAATCGATTTTGCGAAATCGGTTGTCAAGATTTGTTTTTCAATAAAAATAGCCTAGAAATAGGGGGAAAATAAAAACTGAAGAGTACTAGAGTCGTTAAGTGTTGTACAATTGTATGGATTCGCAGAAATTGGAAAATTGTGGAATTGTGGATAACAGCTATTTCCAAATACAAATAACCTATAATATGTGGTATTTGTTCAGTTGTATGGATATGATATGAATAAACAGAAGAAAAAAAATTGTGTAGTTAAATATTTGTATTACGATCGTGCTATGATAAATTTGATTTTGAGTACGATAATATTATACTGTTTTTTATTATTATTTATAATCAATAGAAACAAACAAAATATAAATTACTATATGTATATAATATAGAAAATTGTTTTTTGTTTATTATATGTCGTTTTTTAGGTATATAGTATCCATTTATGAATGTATATATATGTATATTTTAGTTCAGTAATGAGAATTTGCATAGTCGATAACTTGAAATGAAAACATATCGCCACTCATCAAATACTATTTGTTAGGGCGCACATGTCTGCCAGTGAATACAGTAATCTGGCTCATGTGACATTATATGAATGTGTGTATGCATTGCATGCGAGGAAATTGTACGTATCATTAAGCCCGCCCTAATCAAATACGTCTATCATCAAATACATGCCAATCATGAATAGCAATTTACGGAACGACCATGCCCAACTAACCCAGGCAAGGTATATATATATGTATATGTATATTATCCCTATTTGACGAAAAATGCCATAATATGTAAACAACAGAGCCGGATTTATTCAAAAATAATCATAAAACGAAAAAATTAATTTTTTTGTTTTTTTGTTTGTTTAAATAATAAAATATTTTAAATATTCATTATTACAATTAATTAACAATTTCGTTATATTAAAATTGTTATGATTATTGTTGAGTACGTCTCTGGATAGTTGGACAGAAAATTACTTGAAATTATTCAGCGTGTGTTTCATTTGCCCTGTTTTCGACGATTATTTTGATGAGATATTCTCTCATCGTTCTTGTCGTTATTCCTGTTCGTTTGTTCCAATTGTAATTAATATTTTCAAAATTCCTCTTCTATAATCTATCTATCTATATATAATATATTTTTGTTAAATATAGATGATTGTTTATTTTCCAACAATTGAAATACAAATGTAAATTGTACAGATCGCTAGAGACTTGGCCTAACATCCCCCAAGCTATAAAATGAACACCGTATACACATACGTATACATAGTATCATATATGTTTGAATTTAGTTATGGAGTTATGGGGTTGAAAACTGGACAGCAATGATGGATTACGCTGTCATCTATTTGCACACGTAGCAAATTGTGTCGAGTATAATATGCAATCGTGACCAGAGACTATATTGGTTGATGTTTTTTGATATGGAATTCAGTCAGTTATCAATCTTCTTGTACTGTATTCTTCATCGGCCGTCGTATATGGTCGAATGAAATATTACCATTTATATATGACTTTCTGTCTTATTTCGTTTAATTGATCTACATTAAAAACTGATCCGCTATGGCTATCGCCATAATAAATTAAAAAATATATATCAATTAGTCTTGATAAATTGAATATCTCTATAGAAATAGAGTAATTTAATTGAAAAGAGCCCGCTTCTTAAAACGTTTCCTAATTCGTTTAAGACCAATAATTTGATACACGATTATATTAGATTTCGAAACTAAAAGAACTTCCAGGTAGATATATAGTTTGTTTTTGTTTTTTTTTTGGTTTTGTTTGTATTTATTTATTTATTTTTCGTTGTTGATAGAAAAGGAAATAGGTAGGTAATATAATGAATTTGTCATGCGAAAATCGGTCGATCTCTTCAATAGGGTTGTTAATATTCTACAGGTGTCTTGTATTGAACATGTCTGTTTAAACTATAACACGTTAGTACACCTGTTTTGTTCTCTCCCAAACAGTAATCTGTTGGATGATAATGCAATAGGTTTGTATTCAAATTCGAAAATTCAATTGTTGTCATTGTGTGAATGTGTGGCACCCTCACTCAATATTCCAATCGCCTACAATTGACAAGTGGACAGCAAAAATATTTACGAGACCAATGACTATCCAACTGTACCATTCTTTACTACACAAAATAGATAAATGACCCTTTTGTCAATTTATCGAATACAAATAAAAAATAAAAAAAGAAAATTCTATTAACAATTAATTAGAAATGTCATTAAATAAAACAATACAATTTAAATAGTTCCATTAATGTATAAATCAATTTCTAAATGTGTATTACGAATTGAATTACTTGTTAAATTAATCAAATCGAACGACACATAACTCCACTTATACACGAAAATTCAATTAATCATTAAGTCTCATCTCCGAAAAGGGCTAGTTTTCTAATCAATAACAGCAATTTCCTATAGTAATTCAACATTATCACACATGGATAACTTACCAATTTCGTTTATATTCTAGGCTTCTTTATTCCACTAACAATATTCTATGAGTGACAACTAGTGGTGGAGTTAAATGAAATGTCAGTTAAGATGGCGTGCGGTCGCCCCCTTAAACGCCCAATTCGTGTTTCTCGTTACACAATAATAATAAATCAATGGACCAAATCTTGATACAATCAAACCTCTCGAATATATATACACATATACATAGAAAAATTATATAAATAATTTAACAACTATACTATTGAATTTAGTCCAGTTTATTTTCTAACATATATATATACAGATACAGGCGACTATATATAAAAATCAATGCCTAGTCACGAATTTCAACAGATTTATACCACAAACAACAAATAGAATCTAAGCGAAAAAAAGACTTGACTTTAATTAGATTCATTTTCTCGTTTTGAAATTGTTCGAAATGGCTAAAAAATACTTAGATGACACTCGGACATGTCCATGCATATATTTCTACTAACCAACATTTTTTTTGAGTTTTTTTTTATTTTTTATTATTCAAAGATCCTATTGTACCTATATACATATCTCTAGACATTTATAAATAAATACAACAATTGATATTGAAGGTAATTCTTTAGCAATAACAGAGATTTGATAAATATATATTGTCTAAAAGTTTGGTTTTTGTTATTGATGAATGCGGCCGCTATATAAAAAATCTAATGCATCAAGGATGCTTTCGCGTGGAAAATTCGTTTCCAACATGAACGATTTATGGTTTCAACAATAATATATCTCACAATAAAATATATATAATATATTTATATTTTTATACTTGAAATTACTCGTTCATATCAGGTTTTCCGATATATATATATATATTCAAAATGAGAAAATCGTGGTTTTATTCTATTAACTAATAAATTGCCCATATATCTTACAGATGTTGATTTATAATTCAATATAATAACTATAATCCATATTTCCATATCGTTGTTTGTTAAATGAAAAGTAATAATGTTTGCAATATCAATCAATTTTTATTTAAATTGATTGTTTAATGAAAAAAGAAAAAAAAAACAACTCCATATACGGAAGCTGTAATTTGCATATAGGGGCTGATGTTATAAAGTTCAATGGATGGAATATAACTAGTATTAAAATTGTCTCTCCTGTCTTGATATTTTTGTTGTCCCTTTATATAGATTTTCCAACAATGATAACAAACACACAATAAATAAAACTCATTGTTTTTTACGAATATTTCGTTAATATAAATAATTGCTGTCGTAATTTTCATATTGTTGTTAAGTTAAAGATTGTCTGATAAGTCGAAACGTTAATATCATCGTTGAAAGGGGTGGTAATGCGCCCTCTACCCGCATATATGTATGTATATATGTTGTATATAATACATATATATGTATATATAGTATTACTAGGTGTAATAAAGAACTTTTCAACGAGTTTTTTAATCCATTCGGAATATGAGTTGGTACGCAAATTAAATTTTGTGGGGGTGGACAACGCATATTTGTTCATGACGCGTTCTGTAATGGCATTCCTGATACTAATAATGAAATGGCCATTGTCTGTTAATACACAAGGGATCACTAATTGTTTGTATATTGTCAATTTGCATCTGATGAATTTTATGACGCGTCCACTATATTCCATATACTCTATATATATATGAAATTAAAAATTTCAATCCGACTATATTATGTATTAATAAATAAATAATTTTTATATAATAATGTTTCTGTCAGTTTTATTAATTTAATAAAATGTTAAACAAGAGGAAATGAATAAAAGTCCGCATCAAATTGGGTGTATCGAAGTGAGCGAGATGAAACTCGAATCGACATCGTCGATTTGAATAGCTTTGACATAAATATGTTTAAAGAAAAGCGTGCTAAAAAGCTCGTGTGCTTTTACGCTCCACCGATAACTGATAATTACGTACGGGTGATCTTGAAGAGACTCGTTGGGGTGCAATCCCCCTTATTTTTTTAAATAAAACTGTCGCACGCCCACAATGCTAGTCTTTCCGGCAGTCCGATTTCAAAAACGACAAATAAACTTTATACTTGGACGAGCTTAAATGTTGGCGTGCACTTAGTTTAAAAGCGCGACTTGATTCCCAAGCGGACGGATTGAACACCAATCGACAATTTATGATAGTTTAAACACTAATGGTACCGTGTTCAAGTTTTTTTTTTTAAGTCGTGAATTTCAAATTTATAGCCTATGTCGTGCAACTCACATACATATACAGGTCGATTAATGCATTTTTATTACATACACTTTATTTTATTAAAGAAATCGAGAATGCGACACCCTCGAATTTTCTTCGATATATACATTTTTTTTTTCCTTTTCTCAATTCAAACTTTTTAGAATTAATGCATTATAGTTTTACGAACAGTTATAAGTTTAATATGTATAGTAGATGCGACTGACTGAAGAATTTAATTATCTGAATCAGAAGACGAAATTTCGTAAATGTCCCGTGAATTTCATCTAAAACAATTCAGATAATTTAACGTTCGAACTTTGGTGCATTTTCTATCTATCTATATTATAGCTTGTAATTTTTATTTATTTATTTTATTTTTTGTTAAAAAACTATAAATAGCTAGCGTTAATTCAATGAAATGAGAGTCATATCAATAGTAGAATGTTGCAGTTGAACGTGCTTTATAGCTTTACAATAAAACCAGTTGTAACACACAAATTACAACTTTATTATAGAGGGCTGATATAGCAAAAAATAAATTAATTTTCCAATTCCCTTCAAACAGGAAGCAATAATTTTGTACATTTTGTAGCAGTTTTATTTCGATTGGAACGTATTCAGCAGCTTAATTTAGGGCGATATTGTTCAAGATATAAATACTTTTAAGCGGGGTTGTAAGGACCGCTTGCGGAAACCATCCCTACCCTTACAATCAATCTGTATTTGCACATAATAAACACAAAGAAAGTCCACTTCCGTTTATGCCATGTTGTTGGACGGATACAATTTTTTTTACTAAAAGATACTTAAAAATTCCGAATAAAAAATTGAAATAATTCAATACTATTTATAGTTATGATTATGATGAATGGAATTCATAGAATGGTCCAATTTATCATTAGTCAATTGTCAGATTTTATTGTAAATGGCAAATGCGCGCGTTATAAAAACGTCAGAAAAGGAAAGAAATTAACTTTTCAGATAAGTATTTACTATAGATTGGTATTGGATGGATATGATTTATATGAATTTAATTTCGTATATTATATGAAAATGTAAATCACAACGAACAATAACAGTTTCTGTCTGCATCTTCTGCATGACTGCCGCCAACTTACCAAGAATGTGCAATAAACTGATTGAAACCCGCATAATTTAACTTGTTAATATATTGGTTATAAAGAGTACAGTGTTAAAATAAATCGACTCCGACACAATGTATGTATTAAGCTATTACTACAAAGGCCCTGTTCGAGTTTTATGATGATTGAAGTTCGAACTGTGTCAAGCTACTTAGCATGCAAACCTGCTTTATGGTGTGCTTTACTATCCGACTATAAAATATTTCGAATGTATTTAAATGAGACTTTTTAATTTCGTCATAAAAATCAAATAGTTTTTATGCTTGTTTTGATTTAACAACTAACAAAAGTTGTGAAATAGATGTTGGATATGCCCGCATCATTCTTTATATCGTCGCAAATTGGTTAGAAATAGTTGTAAAACTGTTAAGCTCTCTTTGAATCATCTTGAATTTAGTTATTCCCCTTTTGATGTCTAAATCTATCTTATAGATTCAACTACTGAATGCCACTATAAAACATCGAAATGGCCATAGTATACTTGGACTATTCACGTGCTATATCAATATGTGGACATAAACTCTAACGATTGGGAAGTAACAAAAGTAGATTGAAACGTATCAACCCCCACAAATCGTTTAGCCTCTCCTCTAAACAATCTACTGAAACCATCAAACTCGAACTGAACTTGATTGTCATCTAACTAGCCCTTATAATCTTGGAAGCTGTGAAAATGTGGATAGCCCCAGATTTAATTTAACAACACTTTTACATCCTCAAAACATAAAAATTAATATAAAATCGTAAAATTGAATTTTTTTTAAATTATAATTATAAATATTATTAGGTGCGTCATCATATGGAACAATGAATAGGCGCATCTCTATTTTTTAATTAATTTCAAACAGTGAACAATACTTAATCATGTAGGCATATATAGTGTTTTGTAAAAAAAAAAGATCACTCTATTATCATCAGCAAGTGGTATTGTTCAAAAATAATGCTTATTCATCACGGAAGTATGATCAGCCGGAAGTTGAGCAATTAAATATTAGAAATATGAATTTAACACCTGATAAATTAGTAACAAACACGCCATGTCAACCACACAGTTGCCTATACAAAATTAGTCTTATTACTACAATAGAACATTACCATTATAATCCATATCCACTCACTATATTATTGATAAATGCATTAATTTCTATATATATAGTGGTTTTTATCGTTTTGAATTGTCCACGTGCCAAAACAATATAGAAATATCAATCATTAATCCGTAAAATTCATAAGTATATGATTCGATTATGGCCAAAATGAATTTCTTAAATATGAATATTCAAATATATTTGAGGGTTGTAGTTCGATCAAGTGGAACATCTCTAATTGGGATCATTGGCCAATGAATGCAACAACATTGCTTGGACGTTGTATTATTATTGTCCGCATCTACTCAGCGTCAACCTTTGATTATCAGTTCATCTCTATCGGCGCCATTAAACTTGCATTATCCACGCTTCCATTAACTCATCAATCCATTAGTTATTATCCATTATAATCGTCTAAAATGGTTTTGAAGTAGCGATATTTTACAAGTTTTACAATAAAAGAGAGGGAACTTATGTTGACGAGGTCATCAATCAATATAGATAATTTCATTTTGGAATTGCATAATAGACTATATTGCGACGACGGTCGTAAGTTATCTTCCAGGGTGAAAACAGATTTTTCAAGAGTCTCTTTCGAGGGATTGTTGGGGAGATGTCGACCTAATGTGCAGATAACGTGCAAGTCACCAGGGCCATCATACTAACAGTTCAACTCGACGCCGGCAAGTCGTCACACTGACAAAGCATTAATGAGATTTTCGATACAACTCCACAACAACCCCCATAAATAAATACTCAACAAATTTAAAAGCACATATACCCAGTTATATACATATACAGTTATAATAATAAGACAAAACAAAGAAGAAGAAGAAAATATCATTGAAATACAATATTTATTTGGAAATGAATGGAATCTATCGGAATTGGCTGAAAATCAAGTGATATATATCTATCTATATAACCAGGAAACGTAGAAGCTTGTTGTTGGAATGATACAAATAAATAGTTGAATTTTACTTAGGGGGGGAACTGTTGATTCAAGTATAACCTGGTAATCTGACATGAGTCGCGACAAACACGTACCCATTTAGATGTCCAACAGTGTATGCGCGTTCCGGTCCGGCATCCGATAGCACCGTTGAATTATTGATGTCCAGTTCGCTAGCTAAGACAATTTGATATATTACTCCAATTGGGAACAGGAGCTATGTAGTAAATAAACCTAAACCGTCACGAACAGAAAGAGAAATCGCTATCTAGGGATATCATGATATTCTTAAAATTACATTTAAAATTGTTATGGTTGGCCCTATGGGACAATTTCAAATAGATCGGCATGTTTATTTTATGGATTATGTGGTAAATTTGACAGTCAAACCACACCGACTACACATTAAGGCCCCATCACTTTGATGCCAATAGTTGAATGACATTGAACATGAAAATATATATAAATATTGACATTTTATATTAAATGTGCGATAGCTTTGTTTATATTGCTCGATCAGAATAACAATCCATAAATTAACTCATTAGACATATCTATTCTATGTTTCTAGCTTGCATAATACTGTTTGGACAAAGGGGTGCGATTGCTTTCATCACTCATTTACATAATACTCCCAGAAAGGCACTTAGTGCCACTATTATAAATACAAACACATTGTCGAATACACATAGAGCCAGAGCTAGAGCCATAGTCATCGATTCACTAAACCAATCAGCACCCTATTCCCACAAAGGAGATGGTTTAACTGCTGCCTTATATAGGTGGAGTAGGGGAGAGGGTTAAGGACCATCAGGACAAATACTATTAATTGTCATATATTAAGGAAAGCAATGAACATAAACATTTATATAGGAATGTTGTCAAATAAAAACTTTTACATTCACTTGATATATGCGAAATAGCAGTTTCCTACAAATTCTACAGCCATTCAAAAGGAATCTTTGTTACTTTTAAAATATTATACTGCTACAATTGAAAACATTTTAAAAGGCAACTCTATAAAACAACCATTTAAAAATATACATAATTTCCTGCCATCATTCAACTAACAAAAATATACAATAGTTGTTTCTCAAAACATATATACATTTTATTGTTAGTATCCTTTTACTCTATTCAAATAAAATAACCATAATTGTTACATTAAAATCGTAAAAATGATAATAATTTTCAAATCTATTGATATATTTTGGTTAAAATAAACTATGTCGTTAATAAAACGCCATAGGGGCGGGCCTCCTATCAGTTGGATTGGCTCGGGAATTACAAATACTAACAACATTTATATATATTGTGCATCTAATAATTAGAACCGCAAAATTTATGAAATAACGTCAACGATACATTTCCGTTTGAATGGTTAAACGAAATTATAGATTGACGACAATAATAATAAAATTGTTTGGCATTGATAACAGTTATCATTATTTCGAAAATTTAGATTTCTAATCAATCCCATAATAATTAAAATAATAAAGAGGGGTAGGAAAAAAAAAATATATATATATATATACACAACAACAACAACTAAACAAAAGTTCGTGACAATTTTTGGTAAGCGTCAAATTGATAGACATAAAGTGGCCCTTTAGAGATTATAAATGATAAAAATTAATGGTCTTTGTTATTTGGTTTTTTTCCAAAATATATATATATATATATATATATATATATATATATATTTGTTTTGGAAATATACTATATATATAAAGGTGACTAAAATAACATTTGTTACATTGTTTTCTATTAATAATAAATTAAGACTTTATTACAGCAAGTCATAGGGAGTTGTTGGAAAACCATCTGCTATTTACAATACATTCAGCTTTAGATAAATTTTATTTACTTACAATCATACTAGGACAATGCTTCAATATAGATGCTATCATTTCCGGACTATATACATATATAGCTACTATATAATATCTTCGATGATCATCAAACATATTCTGACATTACTCATATATACTATATAGAGAGGAAGTGGTTTTATTGGTATCAAGTTGAAAATTTACCACTTTATTATATGTGTATTGTTTTGATAGTTTTTAAGGGTTGAAATATAAAAATTGGTACGATCGAATCTCGGTTTCCGTTTTATTGTTATATCAACGTTACTAAATTATTGTCATTAGATAAAATCAAATTAACGTATCTATGTTGAAATTATCAAAAAAATAAAAGTATCCCTTAAAAAATCATTATCTCTAACGTTAAAAGAACTGGTTTTTGTTTATTATTATTTTTTATTTTTTTTTGAGGGTTAGAGGCAGTAGGAGGGCTCGATATTTTTTTGTAAAATATTAGAATTGGCCACAAAAGTTGATTCATTTATTATATAATTTTAATGTTGTGATTGTCCATTATTACTTTGCAGTTTAACTGGTTATTAGATTAACTTCATAAGAATAAATATTTGATTTTGACCTTTATTCATCTAAAGGGTCATTGTCAATTTTTCATCTATTGTTTGACTACCGGTTGCTTTATAAAATTTAATGTCAGTAAGTTCTTCATGTTGAATTTACTATTAAATATAAGTAATAGTACTCATTTTTTAACGACACCTATCAAACATATGCGAAGTAAAAGGTCCATGACGATACTTGACAATAAACAACTTGAATATGATATATGTATATATTGTATAAAAATCCATTGTAGGGATGATTTCCCCATTTAATAAAATAAAAATATTTTCTATTGAAATTTTTATATATTTTCAGCACAACTTTATTGTTGAACTGGTTTTGTTATTTAATAAGAACATATTCATCAAGTCATCAATTTGTCCCCCCTTGATGATTCGTATTTCAATACAAAATATAAAGTCAAGTCTGTTGATGACTTTTGTAGGCCTTTTTTTATATATTTTATATTCATGCATTTATAACAGCGAATGAAGATGTTTGATGGCTGATGGATCATTTGTCATCTAGACATAGTAGGTAAGTACATTATTATCATTATTATTATTATTTAGTTTTGATATAATATTGACCACATTCAGGTCGCCGACCCTTATTCAATTGGACAACGAAGACAACAACACACACACACATATATATATATATATATATATATATATATATATATATATACATGATAATACTTGGGGACTTGTATCTAATAGCATTAAGCAATCATTGCTGGATTGCACGAACAGATTGTTTTGCTCGACTGATTCAATTCCGTGTCATATTCCACAACAGATTGGAAGAGTTTCATTAAAACTAACCATTAGTTTTAATTAAATTATCAAACTTTTTTTTTGTATTCGATTTTTTTTTTTTAAATAGACTTTTCAAATAAATTTGATGTGTCAATCAATCGATAATAGAATATAAAATCAATGAATTTTGAAATAATTTTATAATATCGAATATAATATCATTGAGTCAAATAATCAATAAGCTGTGGCATTAGAACAACTGTACTTAATATGTACAAGGGTTGTAGAATGCAGCTTGCATACATGTAATTGCTCGTTGCCTTGGTAACAAGGCGCTTTAGAAATGATTCCACTACATGTATGTCACTAGGTATGTAGGTTATTATAGATAGAAAACACCGTTATATTTATCATTTTTTTTTTAAATCAATAACCAATTGTATTCATATATTTGATTAGTTATTTATTGTAAATTTAAATATTCAATGGATAAATTATCAATATATTGATTCTAACTTAATCAAGGTAGTATTGTCAAAATATGATCTATCAGATCGGATAGTTGGCAATTACAAACTGTTTGATGCATATATTGGACGAGCTTTAGACGTGTCTAGTCTATAGGGAAATGTAATTTACAGCAATGCCATTGATTAGTTAATGTCACATAAGCTGAGATGCGATAGTCTATTTAGCATAATGCAACGCTAATCAGCAAATGGCTAAACAGTAGCAGTGCGTGTCCGTCAACATCAACATTAACATTAGATCTATTAATTTTGACGATGTTTGTAGTAATTTAGTTTTAGTTTACCTATATGTAATGTTTATATAGATATAGATGAATTTTACTAATTTGACATTATGATTTAACATGACCGTACTTGATACTATATTATCCCGATAATTTAATGTTGAACATTTATCTACATATATATGTGTATGTGGATATTTATTAATAATATCGACAATTAGGTAAAAATTTATTACCATATATGAATAGAAAACCTCGATATTAATAGAATTAAAATCAACAATATAATAGCGATGATTGGTAATTGTTAATTAATATGCTAAATTTTAGATTTCAAAGAGATTAAAGTGCTATTGAACGTTAAATTTTACAGTAATGAAGTTATCATCTGCATACCATTCCAATAGTTCAGGGATTGCTATAGTAATAAATTATTAGCCAGCTTTAGAGACGTCTAATGTATCACATGAATATATATGGGACTACCAATTTGTTATCAAAATGTACTTTAATAGATCAGGCTTTACTTTGTTATTATCTCTATTATTTCTAGTTTTTATTTATAATAATAATAATAATAATAATAATAATAATCGTAATAAATAGTTGATTAATTAATAATCAACAACAAACAATAGATCGATATTAATTAGTATAATAATAATCCAGCACTATTGGCAGATGGAATCCATATTAGTGGATATGCGGTTAGCTTGTGGCACCTCATAGTCTTCATGTCATCATGTAAACAAGAACAATGCACCCTAGGTCCACGCTAGCAACAGCCAGATTATGGTGATGCATTCAATATACATATAT
>JAZBGX010000658.1:8061-26768 GCA_037414775.1 Zonitis immaculata | reverse complement strand
TCAATTGTTTATATTCTTATATTATACTTACAAAATAGAACGGCAACAAATTCAGTTTCTTGTACGATTTTATCCAAAATTCTAGCATTGACTTCTTCAATCCGATCTGGTAGATCCATCGCTTCTAAACTGGTCAAGAAATCCAAAACGCTCTCTTCATCCATTAAATCGCCTGGAATAATTCAGTTTTTTTGTTTTGTTTTGTTTTGTTCTCGTTAGTCAAATTCATGATCCAATTATTATAGAAATGGAGAGTTCAATAGATCTATTTATAATTTTATCCTTCATAAGAACTTAAAGTCAGAGAGCTTATTGGTCTAGTTTCTCGAAAATTTTTTGTCTAATTACCCAAAAATTTTGGGTACTTCTCAAAAATATAAAAGCAAAAAAAAAACCCTACAGTATTATTCATTTTGTTTGGGCAATTGTTTTTTTTTTGTATTGTTGAAATGGAAACGAAATTCTTGGCATTGGTTTGTGTTTCTAAATCCATTTTGTATTGCTTTTCTCTCTGATTATCTAAAAACAATATAAGCTTTTTCGCCACATCAGCCCCGAAATAAAACAGCGGACAAATACAAGTAGTTATATACATATCGAATTTCGCTAATCGCGACTTTCTATTTATTTTTTTTGTTTTTTTTTGGATACTGACCTTCATAGATGATGGGCTGTTTCTCCCTAAAATATGTGAGTGCGGGAAATTTATTGATGCCATATTGTTTGGCTAATCGTTTATCGTTAATCTTAACGAAATCAACTCCAAATGAGTCCGTATCGTCGTCGATTTGCTCCAATTCTTGCAGCACCCGATCGCACGTGGTGCAGCTGCGAGCATCTAAAATAATAGAAGAGTAATTTTGCAAATTGTTTTTTTTTATGCTTAACAAACGAAAAATTACAAGTATAGAAAATGGTGGATTTAATTTTGGCGATTAGCCAAAATTTCTATTAAAGAAATTTTGTAATAAACGATGTTTGTGTGAGTGTGGGATTCATCGAGATTGGTAGCATATCTCTTGTCTATTTTTACATCGATCAGATTTGCGTAGATCTGACCATAATTTATGTCGTTTTAGACTATTTTCGATAATTATTCAATTTTAATTGGAATTATTTTGTAATTCAGTTTAAATTAAAATTAATTATTTATGGTATTTGTAATTGGATTTAATGGAAATCGACAATCGTTTATAGAGATGTTTAGCAGGACAGTGTTAGACGCGCCAAATCGGGATATGGCATGTTCCTCTCCCGGATCGAGACACTTTACACTCACTGACCGTCATCGTCATTATATTTATTATTAAAATAGGCGGCGCGAAATTAGCCCACCACTCTCTAGGCCAATTCCACTTATTATTATTCATTATTATAGAAATTAGAAACTAGAAAAAAAAATGGATTTAATATACTTAACAAAAATTTGGTACTTACACCAAAACACGGCCACATAATCTTTTTCAGTTAAAATACGTTCCAATTGTTTGGCCGTGACCTCTTCAATAATTGGTTCTTGGGTAGACGGGGCACGTTTCGCCGTCGTTAGCGCCACAAGCAGCAACCACCACCACATGCTGCCGTCCACTGAGTCAAATGTTCAGTAATAGCGTCGCGGCGCTAAACAACTCCCACCACTTTTCATTATACGTATAATAGAGAATTTTCATGTTGTACGTGCTAAGCTTGGACGGCTCCCACAACAATCTAGATCCCAATAATAATAACGATAATGTTTGCAAAAAAAATCCCAATAACAATTGAAACACCAACATTTCTTAATAAAAATGTTTGCTATCTTTATCTAACTCAAGGTACTTTAAAGTACTTTGCTAAAAGTGTTTTTTTTTCAAATTTCTTTAGGAGCTTTTCTTTTTTAGAAAAGCTCTCACAGCAGTACAAGTGCCTCGATGGATAGTGCCAAAGCCAATGGTGACCATCCTACTCAGAATAGATTATTCTGTTCTTTTGACACTTCAATCCAATCGGCAACTCTATATACATCAACCAAACAATAATTTTCTAAAATTTAGAAGATTTCTCGTTCTTACAGTATCAGTTTTTCGATATTTCTTTTAAATTCCCAACTGTTCCAGAACTTTCCCAAAAGCGATTCTTATCTTTGCTGAAACTCCATTTTCCATTCTGAGCTTTCATTATTAACTTTTTTAGAACTCCTTCAATTACCCGTTAAACTCTTCTATTTCCTATTTATTTATCTCTAGTACTGTGGAAACTTAGAAGCTAAATCAAGCAGCGATTCCAGCAAGAAAACTTGCTGAGCAGCCATCCAGCGACCACCAAACGAATGGATAGACAGCGCTCAAGGCATAAATGCAGTGATAAGACAACTATCTATGATAAATATTTTGCATAAATTCCGCTTCGTCCTGCTATTCGAACGTGTTCTGTCTTCTGATCCGTAATTTGTACGTTCGGGTGTTACTTGTCGACTTGTTCGTATAATTCCTGCGGGTAGCATGAAGGCAACCAGAAACGTTCTATTTGTTTGTTTCTCTCTTGTGGTGTTTTGGCGGTAAGTAGCATGGTTGTATTTGGTTGTTTTATTCCAATGGTGGCTTGTAGTCGACTAGGAACGTTCGATTTGCTTATTTTTCTCTTATAGTTCGGCCGGCGATTAGGAACCTCCACTGTGACGTTTTGGGTCAATTCGAATACCGTTCATTCGAAAATCTCTATCCATATTCTCGTATTATGAATAACTATTAATTTTCAAACACCGATCGTTATCACTATCGATTTCACGACATGTAAAATAAGTTTTCATTTATTAAGTGAAATTCAATACAACCACAAATTGTAGAATGGGAAAAAATTAATGGAAATTCCCTTCTAACAAGATTATCATGACATTATATATCGAATATCAAAAATTTGAAACCATTAAACCTTCACATAGGTGTCAGTTATTAAGACAATCGTAGTATAGTTTTCCTAGCGTCATCGAAACATATACAGAACGCAACAACAAAAATGTCTGATAATATCCGTCATGTTATCATTATTGGTGGTGGATTGGTAATTAATTATTTATTTTTGTTTAATAATTCGTATTTTAATTATTGGAATTATTAAGGTTGGTTCATTGTTGGCGAATTTTATGGCAAAACGCAACTATAAAGTCTCCATTTACGAATATCGAGATGGTAAGTAAGAGTTACATCAAAATTTTCTTTGTAATTACTTGACCAATTATTTTTTTTATTTCCCCAAGATATTCGTCGTGGTAAAATCGCCCAAGGGCGGTCGATTAATTTGTCGCTTTCGAATCGTGCTCGTCGTGCTTTATCTGCTGTTGATTTGGAAGATGTGGTATTAGAGAAATCTGTACCAATGGAAGGACGTTATTTGCATGATAAATCCGGTAATGGACGTTCCATCAAATATGATTCGTTACAAAATCAGGTAATTGTTATTTGTTAATTTTTCTCTTGATCATTGATTTTTGAAAAATCAATAAAAAGTGTATTTATTCGGTTGGTCGGAATTATTTGAATCAAACAATTTTGGAAGCTCTGGAAAAATACGAAAACGTTAAAATTTACTACAATCACAAACTGATAAGTGCCAATTTAGAAGAGGAAACTGTCACTTTTTTCAAGTTAGTAATCGACAATTTCCTTCTAATAATAATAATAATAATAATGAAAGACTAATTCTAGTATGAAAAATCAAGAGACGAAAACTTGTTCAGCCGATTTGATTATTGGTGCCGATGGTGCTTTCAGTACTTTACGGAAATCAATCCAACAACGGCCATTATTCGATTTCAATCAAACTTATATTGAACATGGCTATCTAGAATTGGCAATATCATCGAAATATAATGATCAAATGATACAAAATCATTTACATATATGGCCACGTAAAGAATTCATGATGATTGCATTACCAAATATTGATGGATCATGGACGGTGACATTATTCATGCCATTCATTAAATTCGAACAAATCCAAACTAAAGATAATTTATTCGAATTTTTCCAAACAACTTTTCCAGATTGTTTAGAATTGATTGGTATCGATCGATTATCCGATGATTTTTTCAAAACAAAACCATCACCATTGATATCGATCAAATGTAATCCATACCATTGTGGTAGTAAGTTTTTGATAATCGGCGATGCCGCCCATACAATGGTACCATTTTATGGGCAAGGTGTTAATGCCGGCTTTGAAGATTGTTTAATTTTCGATCGAATCTTAAATGATAATAATGACAATTTCGAAGTATCTATTAAGGAATTTAGCAAGCAACGACGTTTGGATGCTTACGCTATTTGTGATTTAGCATTTTATAATTATATTGAAATGAGAGATTTAGTTACAACTCGATCGTATTTTTATCGGAAAATCTTCGATGATTTTCTTTATCGATTATTTCCAAATAAATGGATACCGCTGTATAATGCTGTAACTTTTAGTGGATTAAGTTATAAAGAATGTGTGGAACATCGCAAATGGCAAGATAAGGTGAGCAATTTTTACTTTTTGAGAAAAACTTTATGTAAATTATTGAGATTTTTTCAGATTCTTCAGCAAATATTTTGGCTGATTGTACTATTTTTTTCAGTTATACTAGCATGGTATAGCTTTTTGATATAACCGTAGAAATTCAGCAATTGTCAAGAGTTTGCTGAAATTTTATACTTTTATGCTCACCATATTCATAAATAAAATTATTGGCACTGGAAATTTTAGTCAAATTCTCATCAGTTTCCTCAATTCCCACTTTAATCTACTGTGAAAATTCCCTAACGTACTGAAAGTATTAGCACTGCGAAAGTTTCTTCTCTTTCAAGAAAATGGTTGATTTTCTTTGGAAATCCTTTCAGTTGATAGTTCCAGAAAAGTAGCTTTTATTGAAAATTTCCACCTAATTTAGTTTCTTCATTTAAGTTTCCTTACTGAATGCATAATAATGATGGCTAAAATTTCAGTTTCTGAATTTTCTATTCGTTATAAAATATTTACATACGAAAGTATTAGTACTGATAATTTTCCTCCTGAAAAAATTGTCATATCTGGTTTTTTCTGTTAAAATGCTCACTGAAATTTTGTTTCAGTTAAATTGTCGACCCTGCAAAATTTGCTAATGAAAATTTATTCTGTAACGATCCAGATTTTTATTTGTTCTTGTTTTTGGAAGCTTGCGAAATATTTACAGATGAATTTATTAATACTGAAAATTTTCCTTATTTTCAGTTGTTTTTCGAGAAATAAAATAGACTCCGTCACTGAAAAATTATTTTCAGAGGAATTATTGCCCGAACAAAATTTGCTTTTGTTCTCTTTGTTTAGAAATCTGCAATATATTGACGTATTGATTTATTATTACTGAAAAATTTCTTTCAGTTGGATGTTTTGTTTTTGGAATTTTCTTTCAGTAAAACTAATATTAGTTTCAATAGATTTATCAACACATATTTCATGTTGAGATCTGGAAATTATTCACATAAAAAAAATGTATCCACACTAAAAACTCTCTTTTTCAGTTGCTTCTCCTGAAAATTTTTTTTTCGATTAAACCAGATTTGCTAGTAAAAATCTATTCTGTAACAAGCCAGAATATTCTTTAATTTGCTTTTTTGCTTCAAAAACCTGTAAAATAATTACTCAGAGAGTTATAGAAACTGAAAAATTTCTTACAGTTGATAAGAATTAAGCCCTACTGTAAATATTCTCATAATTACATGATTTGGACCTTCAATGTGTATTAATCTTGTAATCTTGTAATTTTCTTTCAGTAAAACTGAAACATTACTTTCAGTAAGTTGCGAGTCAAATTTCATTATTTTCATATAAAGATCTAAAAAATATTCACAAATAAACGTATTAATACTGAAAATTGTGTATTTTCAGACCGAATGATCCGGAAAATTCACGTTTATTTTTCATATTTCACCAATAAATAATTTTCCAATAAGAACAATATTACACTAAATCTAGGCAACCAACAATACGAATTTCTCGACTAGATTTTATTTCAAGGCTCCCAAATTCCCAACAATCTATTTTAATTTGATTATATATCTTATTCAATTAGAAAAAAACCAACCAAATAGAATAACGATATGAACTCAACTCGTATTTCGTAACAATTTTTTGGTCGTTTATTTTATTTTTAAATGAACTTCCTATATTTGTGAGGTACCGTTGCGGTTAACATTTATTTATTCATAATAATAATTATCATTCCAAAACGGCTCTTATCCGTTGTTTTCGTTATAACCGGTTCTCTTTAGAAAATTCACTGCTATTATTATTGAATTTTCTCAGTCAAACAAACCATATAATATAGCTGGAACACGTTTTTTCAAAATATCAATAAATCCATTTGATTTACGCGAAATTCTTATCATATCAATAAATAATTAACAAAAACAATGAGTAATTGTTAATTTTCAAATTTGATAAGCTAAAATGCTTTTTGAATAAAGTACAATTAAGGTAAGTAATTTTATATTTTAATGGCAACTTAATTGGAATAATAGCAAATTTCGAAAATTACCGAAAATTATATTAGCAAATAGCGATGATTCAAGTTGCAAAGTTCAAAAAATCTAATTACACCGTTATCATATAAAAATTATGAAATTTCCTATATTTAGTTATTGATAATAGATTTTTATTAGTTTTCCATGTGTCTTCCAGATATGGAGTTATTTGGTATACAATTTGCACCGCTCAATATACCATTAGAACGGCGTTTACAAACTTTAGCAGCTGGTGCATGGTTTATAACATTAGCATTTGGTGGTTTCATTTCAATATTCATCATAATTTATTTATTATTTTTTACGAAATTCTGGTGGTTAGTTTTATTGTATTTCTTATGGATATATTATGATAAAGATATATGTGAGAATGGTGGTCGTCCAATTGAATTTGTTAAAAATTGGAAATGGTGGCAATATTATCGCGACTATTTCCCATTACATTTAACAACAAAATCGAAAAATCTACAATTAAATCCACAACGTAATTATTTATTATGTTGTTTTCCACATGGTATACTATCAACTGGTGTATTTAATGCATTTGGTACAAATGCTAGTGAATTCAAACAATTATTCCCATATCATCAATCAAGAGTTGTGACATTAACACAACATTATATAATGCCATTATTCCGTGAATTAGCATTATCATTAGGTGGTATATCAGCTACATATCAATCAATATGTAATGTATTGGATCGTACAAATGGTGGTTATATTGTTGCATTAATGCCGGGTGGTGCTGCTGAAGCATATTATTGTAAACCGGGCAAATATAAATTATTATTAAATAAACGTAAAGGTTTTATTAAATGTTCCATTCGAACTGGTGCACCATTAATACCGGTTATATCATTTGGTGAAACTGATGTTTATAATCAATTAGATGGTCCCAATTTACGGAAATTACAGGAATTAATACGGAGATATGTTGGAATAGCACCGGTTATACCATTAGGTAGAGGTTTATTACAATATTCATTTGGTTTAGTACCATTACGACGACCAATCACAACTGTTGGTAAATTTATTTACAATATTTATTTAATAAAATCGAATTTTTTCGTAATTTATTCTTTTTTTTTTGTAGTTGGTGATCCAATTGATGTTGTAAAAAATGAGAATCCTACAAATCACGATATAGAAGAGCTTCATGAGAAATTCAAAAAAGCTCTAATCGAATTATTTGAAAATCAAAAACATCTATATTTAAAAAATGCCGATTCCATACATTTAGAATTTTAAAAATTATTATTACAATAAAATTATTTACCTTTTAGAAATACATTTTATTAATTAACCATCACCATTTGTTTGTTTTTTTTTTTTAAACAATAGAATTAGATAATTTCAAGGAAAGCATCATCAGGTTTCTCAATATATTTATATTTATGTGTTTCGAATAGTTCCGTTATTCTATCAATAAATTTCTGGTGTAATTCATTGATTTGTTCATCAGTCGGTTGATCAGTCTTCTCAACATCTATCGGTTGTCCAACTATAAAATTACAATTAAATTTAGCAATTTTACTAATCAATAAAAAAACAAAAACGATTTACCAACAGTTATGATAGGAACACGTTTTGGACAAATTAAATATCGACCAATTGGTATAACTAAACAAATTTGTGTTATTGCTTTAACAAAATATTTTAATAATTGTAAACCGGGCAATTCCAATTGATCAAATACATCAATTTCACCGAATGTATAAACCGGTACTAATGAACAACCAGTTTGTAATGCTAATTTAATGAAACCTTTACGTTTTTTCAAAATAATTTTATAACATCGCGATTTACTATATTGAGCTTCATCAGCACCACCAATCAATATTGAAACAATACGACCACCATTATTTTTCAAATCTAATAGATATTTTAATGATTTAGCTGATACAGAAACACCACCAATCGATAGAAATAATTCGCGTATAATTGGCAATAGAAATTGTATATTTAATGCCGCTACATAAGCTTGATGTTTTGGGAAATATTGTTGATAACCATTTACAAAACCACCAAATACACCAACTGGTAAAATACCATGTGGATAACAAGCGAATAAATAATTTTTCTCCGGTTTTAAATTGATTCTTTCATTTGTTAATATCAATTTATAATTGAAATAGTTTTTCACTAATTGCCACCATGACCATTGTTGTATCCATTTGATTGGACGACCACCATTTTCGGCAATTTTCCGATCGTAAATTGTCCATAGAATTAATAAAACTGTTATCCACCAAATTTGCGGACAACATAATGATGTTATTGTTAGGATTATTGATATAAGGAAACCAATTGAAAATGTCCAAAACCAAGTAGTTGCTGCTATTAATTCTAATAATTCCGACATTATTCTAAAATTAGATAAATTCGAATTAAGTACTTTATTTATCGGAAAAAAATTAAGTGAAATTTACCTGAGAGAATATAGCTTAGTCACTACAGCGTGCGTTAATTTTTTATTTTATTCCAAATGAATAGGCAATTCGCTACAAGTTCAACTACCTTGACCGGTTATAACGATACAACCGCACGGTTATTGGTTGACGACGAGAAAATTGTAATACAAGGAGTAGGGAAAATTGGAAAATCGAGGATATTGTTAGAAACAATAGAATTTTCCAATTCCTTCTCTATTTCCTTATCAATTTATTACACTCATTATAAGATAATTACTAAAAAAAAAAATAATAAAAAATTAAATTACTACAAGAGAAGATACTTAAACAATATTTTCTATATTTGTAAAAAGATCTTTTAATTGTTTTAAAGTAACTTTATTTTTATCCCAATTAGCCAAATCCATACTTGTTGCTTTCTGTATACTTTCCTCAATTGTATTTTTTATAAAAAATTTATGAACAACTGTTGGTCTATAAAATAATTAAATAATAATTGAACAAGAAATACTAATAATTCGAGTTTACTTTGTTTGACCGATACGATGGACTCGTCCTATTGCTTGTAATTCATCACTAGGATTCAATAATGGTTCAATTAAAATAACATGTGTTGCTTCAATTAAATTTAAACCTTTCGAACCCAAATGTATTGGTAATAATAAAGCTGTAATATTCTCATTGGGATCCTAAAGACAAATATTGAAAAAAAATTAAATCAAATCAAAAATTGCGTAATAAGAAAATCTATACCTTGAATTTTTCAATTTGTTTTTCTAAATTCCCATTCGATATTGATATATTTTTGATATCATTCAATGTTAATGCCGTTTTCAAATAATCAAGTACAGATATCCATTGGGAAAATATTAAAACTTTTATATTTTCATCGTTATCAATTAAATTTAATAATAAATTGATAATAGCTTCGATTTTCGTTGAAAAATTCCCTTTTATATTATTATTATTATTACCATTATTATTATCAACTTGATTTTGTTGTTCACCTAATTTTATATAAGAAATTTCAGTTACTAAATGATTTGCCCGACATACAGAACACAAAACATGATGACCATGCGTCTAGAATTTAAATAAAAAAAATATATTAAGCATTGTAACGATATGTCCGACCCACAGATTCACAAGAAGATTTCCAATGACTGATCTGTACCACGAACTCCCACAACTACGGGAAATTTCTCCTCATGCTCCGATTTTCCATGACTAAATGTAACTGCCATGAGTTCGTACATCCACTAGGAAGTTTCCCACATTTTTTAACTGTCCCTGTCCGATTAGGACGAGTGGAGGACTGAATAGTTTTTGTGCTTTTCATTTATAATCACAGTTGGGAGAGAGTTTATGGTATCAGATTTAACTACAGGAAAGCTACCCGTAAGCCTGTAGGTCCAACGAATAGTCCTACTTGTCCTATCAATAATTGGATGCATTCCAAACAATAACTATGTCCGCATGGTATAATACTCCAATGTTGTTCTAAAGCATTTTTACAAATTGGACAAGGATCCGGATGTTGTCCTTCGTATTGTTGACGACGTAAAGTTTCCAAATAATTTCTTATACCAAGATTTTTTTCCAATTTAGCAAAATTATGACGTTCTTCATTTTGTAGAAGTGTTCTTTGATAATCCAACTATAAAAAAACAAAATTATTAACTAATATAATAATTATTATCAATATTAAACCTCGTGTTCATCTAAAAGATTGATAGTTTCAATTTTATTTTCTAAATTATAATTTAAACGTTTCAATAACGATTTAACTTTTTTCGCATCTCTATCATCCGTATCTTGTTCTTTAACACGTAAACGTATTTTACACATATTCAATTCATCTTGTGCACAAATTTGTTGATCCAGAAATGTCCATAATTTTCGAATTTCTTTAAATTCTTTCTTAATTGTATCAAATAAATGTATATGAATATCACCATCATTAATCCAATCTTGATTGACACGTTTCGTTTTACCAAGTGATAATAACGCTAAAATTAATTTTAAAAAATAATAATAATTCGATATTTATATAAATATTGTAATAATTCTTACATCGGAAAATTAATTCTTCTGATGTTGGCTTCCAACTGCCTTTCAATGCCATATCTTCGAAATTCCTTGAACGTTTCGACATTGCAAACAATTTCAATTCGTAACGTTTCAAATAATCATTAGCATCACACAATTGACATTTCTTTTTATTTGTTTGTTTTTTATTATTCGGTGTTTTAATTGGACGTAAATGACAATCGGTAGCTTGCTGTACAATATCTTGTGTTATTATTATTTTAAATTCATCATCCGGACAATGTTGAAATAAATTAAATATAATATCAATTGTTTTATCACGTAATTCTGTTATTTGTTCATCCCATGTAGCTATCGTATACATCATATTTCTTTCATGCCTCAAACTTTAATCAAGAATTATTTACAATAATAATAATAATAATAATAAACAAAAGATGTGGATAATACATACTTGATCGTACATTCAACATTTGCACTATCATGAGCATTACTAATTCTCGTTTCTAATTCTTGTTGGAATTCATTAATTTGTATCCAATCTAATAAATCACAATACCATTGGCCAGCTTTCAATATAAAATCATTTTGCAATTTATCAACATTATTCGAAAACATTATACAATCTTGATAAGCTACCATTGACTAGAATTATTATATTAAATTATTTACAATTAAAAAAAAAAAAGTTTTGATTAGAATTACTTGTTGTATAAATTTCTTAATATATTTCTGTTCTAATTCTTTATAATCTTCAATTAAATGTTCATCTCTTAATGTACGTCCAACATTCAAATCCGGAAATATTGTTAATGTTTCATTTAAATTATACATTGTATGTATAATTTGTAATGTATCAATTGTTAATTTCAAATGTTTATCTTCATCAATAAAACGATTATGTAATTGTAAAACTTTACGATAATTATCGATTGCTTCTACCGGATTTTGAAATAACAAATAAATACCAGCTAAACCATTCAACGAACTAATTATTATACGTAAATAATCTTCACATTCATTAGTATTTTTCATTATTAAAGCTTCTAATAGATCTTGCATTGATGTTACCGGTTTTTTCGTAGCCAAATAACGTGTACGCGATGAATTTGGATAACTACAAACTTGACGTAATGACAATAAAGGTGCCAATAACTATAAAAAAAAAACAAAACATTTGTGAATTAAAAAATTGAAATTCTACAGCAAAAAAAAATCTAATACAGATTTTAACGTTTTTTTATCGAGCGATTGAAGTGTTGTATTATCAATATAATTATTAGTTTTCTCTAAAAACGCACTACAATTCGAATTATGTTCGCATTTATAAAAATAATGTTCAACAGCTGAAAAATCCAACCAATGTTCCTCTATCGTCTGTTTCGGTATTCTAATCTAAAACAAAACATTTATTATCTAAACAAAAATAAGAAGAAAAAAAAGAACAGACTTGATCGATTATGTCGGCTTTTGAGGATCGCCACATTACTTGTGCCAAAAATGTACACATCGGTTCAATATTGCCTTTCAAATACGGTCGTAATAAAACATATTTCCATGTATTTTCATCATTATACGGTTCAATTTGTAAATAATCGATTAATCCATATAAATCTATTATTAGAAAAAAACCAAATGGTTTAGATAGATAATTTTTGTTAAAAACAATTTTTTTTAATAAATATTAACCTGATATGCTTTTTGAGATTGGTGTACCTGTAACAGCCCAACGATGATAAGCTGTTAATTTCTGTGCCATAGCTGATACCATATTAGTTGGTGCTTCAATTGTTTGTGCCTCATCTAAACATAAACGCCACCATTTGATTCTTGATAATGGACTACCATAAGTTGAATATTTTTTTTGTCGACGCAATTCGAAAATTTTCCCATTTTCAGTTAAACGAAATTCCGTTTTCAATACACAATATGTTGTTATAACAATATCATAATTAATTAATTTAATTGGATATATATGTTTAATTGATGGACCACTATAAACTAGAATTTTCAAATCACCATTTATATGTTTAATAATTTCATTACACCATTGTGTACGTAATGATATTGGTGATACAATTAATGTTGCATTTGATTCAATTAATGGTTGATTTAACCAACATTGTGGACAATAATAATTACCATATGATGGTTTATAACCAAGACAATCACTATGTTGTATTTTACCACAATCATAACATGTTACATTATTTTTTTGACGATCATCACCACAAACACATTGTACTTTCGGTCCTTTATCAATTACAATACGTTTATTAACATCAGCTAAACAAGTTGTATACCAATTTTCTAATGCTATACGCATTTGTGTTTTATTACCATTTTTAATCCAATCAGAACGTACTTTAAGTTTTTTCGGTTCATCAATTTTTTCTAATTGATCAATTCTATTATCACCATCATTATTAACATTTGATTCACGTTTACGTGATATACGTTCAATTATTGGTGATTTTTTTCCAATTTCATTACGATCACGCAAATCCGGTAGTTTCGGATTTAATAAAATACACGATAGAACTTCAACAGTTTTACCTAAACCCATTTCATCAGCTAATATACCACTACTACTATTTGTTGATATTATTAATGGTTTATCACAATCAACATAACCTGTATATTTATCATAATAAATAATTGTACCTGATTGTAAAGTTACGGCAGTGTATAAAGGATGGAGTTGATCTAAAATATGGAAATTCATATAAAATTATATAACCAAATATAGAACAATTACTAACTTTCTAATTTAGAACTATTCTGTTCTCGATGCAACATCCATTTAACAGCATCTTGTTGATATGGTCGTAATAATGGTTTTAATTGCCAATGTTGAATATTTCTATCTTCGAATTTTGTTTTTTTTTCTCTCGATATTTTTAAATTTTTATATAAATTCACAATATTGTTGTTGTCTTCTTTAATTTTATCTTCATCATCTTCTAAAATAATTAAAGTTAAAAAAAACAAAAACAAAATTGATATAAAAATAAAATTACCATTTTCTGTATATAATGGAAAATCATAGAATAGCGAGAATAACATTTGAATACAAGAACCGATAGGTTTCGTAAATTTACGTAAAGGTAATGTGGCGAAATAGATATCGAAAAAAATCTCATTCTCTTTCATCTTAATATCGATTTCAAACAATTTCGAAACGATTAAATCTAAAAAAAAAAATTTTAGAAATTATTTCCACAAACTCGCAGATTTAATTTATATTTACTTTTAAGTAATTCTTTATCAATTAATAATTCTATAACGATTGATACTGAATCAAGATCAATTACAATCGATTCTATTTCTGATTCATTGATTGTTGGTTTTTTTAAAAAACTTAATTTACATGTTGTCCATGTATCCGGTAATTTATTACTTGTTGCACCTATACATAATTCACCTATATGATATTTTAAATTATCTTCTTTCACTAATAAAACATTATAATGATTAAATTTAGTTCGTTTCTTTTGTTTTTTCTTATGTACTGGTATATAACCGATTGGCTGCATACTCCAAATTTGACCATCATTTCGATTTTTCGTCGGTGTAGACTTTTTACGACCCATTTTGTTAATAAAATATGGAAATTTATTTAGAAAAATTAATAATAATAATAATAAATAAACAAAAAAATTGTGTAAGACTCTAAAAAAAAATTAGGTTAGAAACAGAATTTTGACAGTCTCCGAAGCGTCGTTTTTTCCGACCCCTGATTGGTCCATTTACCCACCCCACCAGTTTGTAGGTATAAGAGGAATCTTTTGTAGTTAATCTCTTAACAACTAGATGACGATTTTGATTAAAGCTATGATGAGTTTATGGAGTGTAAAGGGAAGGAGGAACTTCTCTATGTTAAAAAGTTTGGCCCAAAATGGGGTGTTTAGAGGGCGCCACAATAGATTCCTGGGAGAGTTTGGAAGAAAAAGATGCCCGTCATTAGAATGAGACAGAGTTAAACAAAAAAATCTATTCAATACGTTCGCCCACGTGTGCCACACTTGTGCTAACTTCACTTTGTTTACAAGTTGCATAAAGCGCTAGCTTCATGTGAATCGACAAGTCGCCCAGGAATCGACACTAGCGACCTCTAAACACCCCTTTTCGGAAATCATTTTCTCAATTTAGTCTCATAAGAGATGTTGCTCCTTCCTTCCACACTCCATAGATGAGTTACTAACCCTATAGACAGAGTAGAGAACCACATAGGAAGATACCATTTGGAGGACTCATTATCAATGGTGAACTTTTAAATAATGATTTGTTATCAACCGAGTGAAGCTTTTCCAAGAAAAATGAGAACAAATCGACGAGTTATATAATAAAATATAGCTTACAAATTCAACCATTTGATCGTTGGTCCAAGATGACGTTGTGGGGAATTGTAAGACTCATCTTAACTAACGAGTGACAATTACATGAACTTTCCAATAACATCAAGAATTCAAATGAATTTTTTCAATAGATCAACCAAAACAAATGATGAAAGTAAATTATCAATTTTTTTCTCACTGGAAAGAAGATACTCATTTAGAAATATATATATATATATATATATATATAGTATTTATATTTCCCGCGTTCTTTTCATAATGACTTACAGCGGCCTCTAGAGAGTAGTTCAGATATATTGGAACACATTTTATGTATAGTTGTTGGTCTATATTGCCTATGTTGGCGGGGTAATTATGTGATATCCGGTATTTATATAATTACCACTAGATTCTTCTATTCGTATTAAAATGTGGATTATGCTTAAAATAACATGAATTATAATAGTTTTTATGGATATTCACCAATATTTCTATTAATAAAATATTCATTTTGTAATTATAAAGGAAAACCTAATAAGCCGCCTAGATTTCCATTCGACGTATTTAGGGAAAATTCGATTACCAACCTACCATAACCTATAATTAACTATAAATATAAAAAAATTGTACTTTAAATTGTTTTATTTGTTGATTTGCAATTAATTTATGACTGAAGGTGTTCGAAATTGTTGGTTTTATTTGAATTATAGTCGATTTTGTGCATTTTAATTATATATGTATTATTGTTTATGTTGGTAGCTTTGATGACGCCAAGCCGAAAGGTATTATGGGAGAGTCATGTACGTTTGTGACAAGTGAAATAATTCTGATTTTCAAGGTAAAATAAACATATTATAAGTGTAAAACTTATAACCCCTTTATGAAAATTATATCCCTTTAATATTACGATAATAATTAGTAATGATTATGTTAATAATAAATGATTGTTGCGTTTATTATCATCTACCTTGAACTATTTATAAAATCAAAATGAGTTTTTGTACATAGATTCCTGTATTATTGGCTTTGGTGTGAAACAACAACAACAACAAAACAAAACCGCTATTATAATATTTAGAAAAATTGTACTATATCAAGACGATATTAATTATAATTTCTTTTAGATTGTTAATGAATAATAAAAAATGAGTGAAGAAGAAAATATAGACTATAAAAATGGTGATATTGTATGGGTTAAATTGGGTTCGTTTTGGTGGCCAGGTGAAGTCACCGATCAAGGACCAGAAGACGTATCAACTAAAAAAACACCAGTTGCTATTGTTAAATTCTTTGGTGAAGACAACTAGTAAGTTGATTATTTATATTTGTAAAATTAACATAACCTAACTTTTATTCAATTTTTTTTTTCTTCTAATAGTGAATATGTAATGAATCATAAGAATATTTATCCATACAATTGTGAACGTAAACATGAATTTATTAAGAAAGGAATGGGTAAGATATTTGAATAAATTTGAAAAAAAATATCATCTTTTTTTTTTTTTGGATTTTTGTATTTTAGATTCTTATCGTGGAAAGAATTTACAAGTAGAAAAATTTCCATTAGATATAAATACAGCTGAGACAAAAACTGACGGCAATTTGAATATATTATTCGATATTTATTCACAACAGAAAAAAACCAATGTAGTTGCTGAAGTTTTCGGTACTCCATCACCGAAAAAATCATCAAAAAATTCACCGTTTCGCAGTCGATTCAAGAAAAGTTCGAGCGCCAAAAGTAAACGATTCCAATACTTTCTATAATAATTGAATTATTATTTTTGCTTTTATAATAAATTTCAGAACAAAAGATCTCGACTGCAAAAATAGTTAAAGGTATAACTCATCGTCGATTCCTAGGTTGTGATGATTCTGAAATGCGTATACGTGTCCAATATCCTGGTAAAGATGCTCAATCAGTCGATTCTGATGATGAATATTTACCAAAACGTGACGATGAAACGAAAAAATTTCCATGTTCAACATGTGGTTTTATAACAAATCGTTTAGAAGTAATGCTATTTCATGTACAATGCCATATAAAAGGTATTGTATCACCAACTCCGGTTGCACCGAAAAAACGAAAATCACCACAAAAACCAAGAAAAACAATTATCGATACGGAATTAGCAGACGATGGTGATATTGATGAAGAAATTACAGCATCAAGTATTGATAGTGAAGAAGAAACAAGGAAACGTAAACAAAAACGAAAACGAAAAACACAAACAACAGCAAGAAAAACAAAACAAAAGAAATTAAGTGGTGAACAACCAACAGTTGATATTCGTACAAATTTATTAGCCGAATGGAGTGATAGTGAAGAAAATGAAGATACTGATACTAGTAAATTGAATACATCAACTGATAGTACAGATGATTCGAAAATTAATCAAAATAATGAGAAATTATCGAATGATAAATTAAAGAAAACTGAATCAAAAGATGATAAATCGTCATGTTTCGATTTTGAAGATGACGAAGAAGAAGATAACAGTATTGTTCAAACAGCTGTTAGTGGTAGAAAAATACCAAGAGTAATACCACCAGCAGCTGATCGACGAAAATCGACAGATCCAGATAATGAGAATGCATCATTACCAATAGCTGAAGATGATGAAATACGCATAGGACATTTGAATAAAGTCAATAATAATAATAATAATAATAATAATGGAAGTAATAGTAGTACGAGTAATGAAAATGAAAATACGACCAAAGAATTTAAAGAATTAATGGAATCAACATCTGTTCCATATTTACCTGATTTACCAGATTCAAATAATAAAGTAGCACAAAATTCACCGATAAAATTACCGGAAAAAACGAATTCAACAGAAGTTGCAACAAGATTAACAAATCCTAAAAAGAGATTTGTTAAATCATTTGAAGATTTTGAGCTTTTATTAAATGAACAGAAAAAAGCTATGGAAGAGGTGGAATTATCGCTCGAAAAAACTGATGAAAAAGATAATAAAAAGGAAGTGGAAGAAGTTGGAAAGCAAAACAAAAAAGATGGAACTGATAAAGAACATGAGCAAGAAAATAAAGGAGAAACTGATAAAAAAGAAGATAAAGATAAAGGAGATTCTGAAAAAGAGGAAAAAATTAACAAAATAGAGAAATCTGATGAGGATAAGAAAGTTGAGAAAGATGAAGAGATGGAGAAGAAGAATAGAAAAGAGATGATCGAGGAAGACAACAATATAGAAGAAACTGAAAAATCCGTGCCACAAAGAGAATCAAAATTGCAAATTTCTAAATTAAAATGCCAAATAATGTCGAAAATTGCCGATGAAGAGAATGAATCTATAAAATCAAAAACAAAACCATCGCATAGAACACCGAGAAGTAAAATTTTAGAATCATACCGTAATGATACAAATGAA
>JAZBGX010000657.1:15781-27215 GCA_037414775.1 Zonitis immaculata | reverse complement strand
AACAGATACAACATGTAACAAGATCCATAAGAAATAAAAAAATCAGCATATTAAAACGATGATTATTTTGAAATAGGAGAATTTCAATCGGTTCAGAAATTATAATAACTAAGGTTTGCGGTCTAACTTTCAACTACCCGTTCATTCATAACTAACAATTTTTATCTATATCTATTATGTTATTCATATTTTATATATATATAGGTATATTATAAAGATTCGAATACAATAGGAATACAATTGAATATATGATCTGATTTGCTGACAACGTTTCAAAATGTTATATAATAATAACGGACATGTTTCAAATATGATTGCCGATATTTTTCTTTATCACTAACAATAGAGGAAACAAGAGGGCTCTATATAAAGGAGAAAACCTATATAGGGTAGACTATATATAACCAAAAAATAACCCTTCTATAATAATATATAAATGCATATTAAGTCTTATTGGTGCAAATCAAACAATGAAGCCCCTTTAATCATGAGCTATGGGTGGAGTTTAAATATATATATTATACAATATTGTTATAATAATAACAACATAAGAATTAGGAGGGGTGAAAGGGTGGATATTTCGTTTCCAATCATTATTACATATGTTGATATTGATTAATTTGAATTTATCGATCTATATTCATATTCTACGAACTGTTGTTGGAAATTTTGCTTAAAGTTTCTATGAAGTTTTGACATTAATTGAATTAAAATCATTAGAATTTCATTTGAAAAAAATAAAATAAATAAATAAATAGAAACAAAATAATAAATAATGAAATGTTTTCTATATTGTTGATGAATATAGAAGCTATTATTTACACCCCTTTAACTATCCACCCTATATACATATATATATGATATATATAACAACTAATTGTAATAGGATACGCTTATAGGAAAAGTATGGTAACATTGAAAAAAATTTTTTGGGGTAAATATATAGAAAAATCTAACAATATAAACCTAAACAATATACTTATATCTATAATCCGATTGGAAATAGGGTAATATGTGTAGAAAATTGCTTTTAAACTGAATATATTATATTATATGTATTATTGAAATATATTGTTAGAAGAAAATCCAGGATTATCGAAAATGTGTCTGTCAAAATCCTTTTTATTCTCATTTTATATATGTCACGTGTTCACTGTCAAATTTGATTAAGATTAACGTTAACGTGTTAACGTAATGTTTAGAATAAGTGGACGGTGGACTATACAGAACACCTTGATATTATCCCAATTTTATAATTTTTTTATTATTGGAAAGAACAGCAACACAACAATAACAAAAATCCAATTATAATCAAAATTCTGATTTTGCCAAGATCTCAGGCAATTAATAATTTTTATTAAATTCATTAATCAATTTATCTGCCATCTAAATATAACGAGTGTATCACGGTATTTCTCCTCCAAGTTGGCGGTGATTGTGTAAGCGTTGGTCCATAGCAAAATATTCTCGATATTTTTTATCTTACAAATTACGAATGCCAAATTCAATTACGTATGAACTAAGATATGAGCATATGGCTCTACATTCTCCAATTCACCGCCAACTGTGAGGAGAATTAGCATGATACAGTCGTTAAAGTAAAAGTGTTTCACTTTGAATGAGGACACTTCAATAAATAACTTATATTAATAAATAGAGGCCATTGTATAGTCAATATTTTTCGTAGGGATGAACTTTTACTTAAAAGTCTAAATCTGGTCGATATAATGGTCAAAATATAAAAAATATCAGCAATCAAGATAGATGGATAGAACCATAAAAAATTCCTATCGTAAAAACAATTGAAAATTCATAAAATACTAAAAATTCAAAATTAAAATTTCATATTTAGAATCATAAAGTGAACCACACTGTATATTTAGTGTGATAATTAGCGAAATTCTCATCAATATTTATCGTAAAACTTATTTAATTTGAAAATCTCACAACCATGTCATCTTAATTGTGTTACAAGTATGTAGTTAGGTATCTCAATATTAATATAATGCTTGTATGAAACTCCAAAGGGGATGTCACTATATATATATATATATTTATGTGATAGAGGGAGTCCGGAAATAGCGTTCAACAATCCTTTTTTTTTTTAGATGAATTTTATCAGCGTACAAAATCTCGTTGATATAAATTTGAATATTAAAATATTGTCTCTTCTATATATTCTAAAATATTCTCACAATTACATCGAAAATATCAGTAAAAGTGATGAGCTGTTCAGAATTGGTTTGATAATTTCCGGACAAGCTGTAAGTTAATATATGTATATATGAATATAACGTCGGTTAAGTGTTAACAAACGACCAAACACAACATGTACAATTTATACCTCCAAATAACAATAATATGTATGATAATAGTGGTTCATATATTGTATAAACATACTACTTAGTTATTATTTCACGGTTGGCAACATTCTCCGTCACGCGCATAATTTACTTTAATAGTTAATCTATACATCAATATCTTTTGGGTATTCTTATACCTTATTTCTATTTTTTAAGGGGGGCAATTCTATATTGGTGGTCCTAAAATATTAGAAAACTTGTAACAAAATAAAATAAGTACGTTGACTTGTTGTTTTTGTTAATTATTGTTGCATTTGCACGTGTTAGATTATTTTCGCCCGGTCGATTCTAAATATACAGCCTAGTAGTAGGTATATATGGCTGAATAATTTATTACCTCTTGTAATTTGGTTTTTGTGGAAACTAAATGGAGAAACATTTATATAGTTTGTATAAAATAAATGATAGTAGATGGTCAAAATTCTATAAATAACAACAACAACAACAACAACTACCATATTGATATTATAGGAAAAGAATGAAAGATCTTTTACAAATCCAATATACTAATAAAAGGGCAACGCGTCGCGCGGCCCTATTCTTTGTTAAATCTACCTACACCTGGCATTTAACGCATTCGTACGTGAAATCACCAGAAAATTACCAAAAAAAAAAAAATCCTGACAAATTTTGGGGTGAATCTGTAAAAAGGTAATAAAATATAATATTATAGAACATATTTCTTCCTTTCCACATATATAATAATAATAATAATAATAATTTGGAAGGGAGAAAGATAGAGATGAGGAATGTGTTGTGTTACGTTATTGTTAACTTACTTGTATATATATATGTATATATATTTGTAGAAATAGTAGTGGACTATAAATTATAATGCAGTGAAGCTAATTGTGGGTCTGATACAAGTACGTGTAGCTAATACAGAGAGATTGCCTCTCAACATTTTACCAAATCATTTATTCACACAATGAACACAAAAGGATCTAAAAGCCAGGATCACGACTATGCACAACGTGAATTGCCAGTATATCTATAAGAATAAATAATAAGGACTGTGTTAATTTAAACAGTTAGATCGTGTATGTCAATCAACTTTATATACCATAGATTAATGAATTTCTTATTAATTAGGAGGATCATTGAAATTAAACGGAAATTGAATCAATCAGCTTCAATAAACTTCAAAACTTTATAATAATACCTTGGAGGATTAGCAATTTGTTGTAATATTCTAGATATACTTATAGGTATATGCCCAATAATGCCCATATTGGTGTGATTATCGTTTTGTTGTGAATTTCCACCTAGTAGCCATTGTAGTTTTTCTAGCTTATCGGCCTATAATAAGGAGACATTTGTTGAATTGCTCCCTAATTTCCCAATTGTTATAACTTGCGCTTTTTTAAGATATTTGGGCCAGTATCAAAGTCTCAAGGCAACATTACATATATAAAATATGTATAGGTTAGCATCTAGGTGATTCGTTCATCATTACAACAGTTACAAAATCAAGCCCAACTGACTTTTTTATGGATCCAAGAACTTAATTTCTTTTGGTTTCAATGCTTCGATTGTTGTACTTATCACAGTTTGATTATATAGACAGCTTCTCTTCTATTTTCTGATCTATTACATTGTCTCGTGGTTAGGATACAGAAGTAAAGTTTTTTACTAAAACTTTAATTTTCTCAGCACCACTTTTTGCCCATGCCAAATATATTTATTCCCGATGTCGTCATCTCTACAGTTTCGTTTATATTTTTGATTTGAATCAATGACAAAAATGAACGGGGAAAAGAGACCAAAAAAATGTATGATCGTACGACAAGACAATTTTTTCCGCGGAATTCAGCACTAACGTGCGAGCGCTCGAAATTTCCATTCTATAGTGTGTTTACTGCTATAAGCTTCTAGATGATCTTAATCAACGACTATTGAAAGTCTTATTGCGCCTACCCAAACGTATACAAAATTGTTGGGAAGGCGTTCGGGATTCGATCCTTGGAAATAGCTAATATTATTTTGATTAATTATGAAACTCTATTGAGTAAGTGATTTATAAATCATATTCCAGATTCGTAATTAAATTCAACTAACCATTAAAAAGTCAATTTGAACAGTGACAAAAGATACGAGCATATATATTTACATTTGCCAATTTATGGGAATTTCTTTGTTAAGTATTCCCAACTGTATATATAAATGTTTCATAATATAATAGTGTTTTATTGTTAATTTGTTTCATATTTGAAGCAATTGTAAATTCTCAAAGATATTAAACTTTTAAATTAATTGAAACGTTATAATATCAATAAAAACAGTCGATGTTTTTTGTTTGTTTGATTGTATAGAACTGAATTTCTTCAGATAGAGATTTATAGACTTCAAAGAACACATTATTTATTAACATTTTTTTTTATACACATAGTAGTATGAGTTATTCTCCAACTATATAGTTATTGTGTACGAATCACAAAAAACGAAAACTTCACACTACCTGATTAAAATGGCATCTATTCTATAATTTTCTGAATATATTTGCCATATTATGTTTGTATATAATAAAATTCTCCCTTCATTATTATACAAACTGCATCAAATCATCGTATTCAACCATCTTATCGTACCATTAAACCCAAATGAATTTATTACATTTTTACCGCAAAAATTAAATAATTGAAAGCTTTTTGTATATAAAAACCCAACTAACAAAACAAATGGAATAAATAAAATTAAATATATTATACCATCAATGAATTGGAACATTTTTATTCTATTGTATTTATTTTGGGAAGGGTGCCCGACCAGATGACACTTGGGATTATTGGCTCTTCCTATTATTATAATACAAACAAATGAACAAATAAATGAATAAATATATATATACTATCATTATATAGTACTACTTGAGGGGGTTTTATTAATATTTTTCGCACTATGCAATTCATAATTAATTTAGTGTACGAAATATTTCGCTAATATTAAATCGTATTGAATGTTTATTTATTTCAATTGAAAATTGCAACGTATACTGATTAATTAGCACAATTTATCTATGCGATGGACGGTCCACCGGTTTCAATCGGAATCATCGAAATTATACAAAAAGCAGCTCTCATCATCATCATGTTTATGGTTCAATCAAATTATGTCGATTCATTCCGTATGTTATTTAGAATTTCCATCCCGTATGTTGTTGAACCTTGTCATTTCTACCATTCCAAATATATATATATATATATATGTATGGTAAGGACATAATATTATACAATCTATTGATTACTTAACAAATAAATGATAAATTGTTGGTTAGAGTTTAGAGATCCCCATATAACCCATATTACAATCACCACCAACTAACTTAATAGTCAATGACTTGTAGTATGGGGTGTGAAGTCTAATAATACAGTAATTGTTCACAATATTGTTTGGCACGTGGCTATCTATATATAACATCTATTTCCTGTTCACGTAAAATTCTATGTCTAATAATAATAATAGTAATAATAATAATAAAATAAATGGAATACGTTAATTCGTAATTCCACAAGTCACGTGACCGTGAAACATCTATTCGTTACCGGACATAATAATTCAAAATATTATTAAATGTTGATAATGCTTTGTCAATAAACATTTGATTATTGTAGACCGTTGAGAATTCAACATAAACGACAACAATACAATTCCAAATTGTACATTGTTCTAATCGTACATTTTAGCGATGATAAATGGAAGAGTGTATGATCAGTAGATCGTATATCACGTCTTGTAACATGTGTAACGTCGTATGTTATGTTATAAAAGTAGAAGGATTATATATAAACGTATATAGGAACGTGTCCAATTTTATTGTGGGGTTTTTCAAGAAAATTCCGTTCAATTATTTTTACGTATTATAAAAACAAATCGTTGAATAAAATGATAAACTGAATTATGCAAAACATGAAAATTAGTTTGGGAGTAATTTAAACTTTCTCTCAAGTACAGTCCTAAAAATGTCACTAATTCTCAATTAACACCCAATTCACTATATTATTTCAGTCACCTACATATCTAAAGCATCAAAAGATTAAAACTTCTATACAAGTTGCTATTATAATAAAACTATTATTATATAGTTAAATTAACAATTTTTAACTAATAATAATAAATTTTATGTCATCAGATTATTATGTTCCTGTTTCTATTTTGATTCAATTGATTATATCATTTTTATCAAAGTCAAAAGTCGACAACTTATAATTGGAATTGAAATTTTAATGATGCCGGAACAGCGCTTCTATATAGTGACATCAATTTATTCCTTATCCCATGGGATAATCGTTGAGAGAAACAAAACAAAAACACACAAAGTAATGAAATTTTAAGTAGTTATAGGTGAATATTTGAAAATATATGTATACACTTATTAATTATAACACAAACCATAATCAATAAAAATTCATGATAATGTTATTGGATAGAAAAAAGAAAACAAAACAAACACTAGTGAGCATTACTATTTCCATACATTTAGTTTGTAGTGGATCGATATCATTCAATTATTCAATAGTAGAGGTACAATAAAGAGCATAAATCATGTTACTTGCTACAATTCCCCATTAGGGTATTTATTTTATTACATAGATTGTGATTAAATAAAATTTTGATTTATTTTCTTTTATTCGATGTAGTCTTAGGTTTTTTTTTCCTTTTTTGCCGTACTATACATTCCAAATAGACACTAATCCATAATTAATAAGTGACACATTTGTACAAAGTCAAGTTATTATTATAACCATCCCTTATTCATATTGTATTTTGTGAATTTATGTTTTATTTAACAAACAGATTAGAGGGTAGAAGATTTTTCTTCTACTATTTATTTAGTATATGGTGATTATAAATTATCAGATATTATAATGTTTCGCACCTTTTATAAAAAAAGCTTTTATTTATTTAGGAAATAAAAAATATTATTATTATTATTATCGATCAAAGTAGTGCCATCTTTGAGCCAAATTATTTGAATTGTGATAGCAGACGTTTTATTCAATTCGAATTTCAATTGTCCCTCCAATAAAATCAATGATCTATCCTTTGAGGCAAGTTTATTATCAATTTATTGATCATCAGTACTTTTCAGTAGTCATTTGGATACAAACAACAAACATTTTACACTTTGAAATTGGACCGATACATGTAAAAGTTTCAACGAAATTCAGATATAAATTAATTGAAATTAAGGTCGAAAATTTGAATAAACAATTTTTAATACAGAATTATCATGATCATAAAAAAAATTCAACCATTCATTGAATAAATGCAACTGTTGCGCGCCATCCAATACAGAAAAGTCGAACAAACAGATAAAATAAAAAAAACGTCACTCCATTACCATAACGCCATCTATTATTGATAAAACTAATTTCAATTCGGAAATTAAAACCACTTTCGGACAAAAAAATGAGATTTTATTCATAGAAAATTGTAGTATAAATTGATTAAGGCAAAATTTTGATAATCCCAACAGCTCTTCTTTACATAATAATTCTATAAAACCAAAGAAAAGAGTTAAGGAATGGACAAATCGTAAATCTGTTGGAAGTATCAAGAAAAAAAAAATTAACAACTATAATTATTATAGATCAAGAAAAAAAAAGTGTTCAGAATGAAAATGTGGAATGACTGTAATCACCAGAATTCTGAACAAATTGGAATTCCCCATTAACAACACCAGCATTACTCGCCTCTTCATTCGACTAAAAAAAAATAAATCAAACATTAAAAAAAATATAATGGAAAATACTAATTAAAATTAAAATACCTCAGAGTAGTAATTCTCAATTATACTTAAAGCTCGTTCGTATATCTTTTCATTGTCATGTGATTGTAAGGCTTCAATAGCATCAAGACCACCACAAGATTCAATTAAAATAGCAACATTTTCAACTTGACCCAACTGTTGAGCTGCCTATATAAATAAATACATATATTCAATAATAATTAATCAAATAAATAATAAATGATAACATACAGCAAGAATATTGTTTAAACCATCCATTACAACAATAACAGTTTTAGCATCTTTCGAATTCAATAAATTACACATTGGTTTTATAGCACCCATTTCGACAAGATGTGCAACTTGTGCAGTTGTACCACCACTTGTAAAATTCGTTACAGCCCAAGCAGCCTCCTTTTGGCTTTTGAAATCACCCTACATTAGGAAAAAATAATAATAATAATAATAGAAATAATTATGTAATTATAATAATTTATAAATTGTACAGTTTGCAGGACATGTAGAAGGACTGAAACAATTCCACTATCAATAACTTTTTGTATTTGTTCACTATTGCCAGCTGTTATATTCGAAACGGTCCATGCTGCTTCTTTAACAATATTCAAACGTTCGTGTTGTAATAATCGTGGCATTAATGATAAGGCACCAGCATTGATCACCGTATCAGTCTAAAAAATAAATAAAAAAATTTAGTATAAATTAATAATGACTGATTGTGGTTACCTGTTGGTCATTTCCTGTGACGATATTACCAACAGCTCGTAAAGCTGGCGTAAGTACTGGATGATCTTCACAATTTAATAAAGAAACCAGTTTATCAATTAGTCCAGTATCTAATACAGCTTGAATTTTCTCATTACTACCATCAGTTAAATAACTTAATGCCCAACATGTATCAGCTAATACATCTTTATCATTATGTTCTAACAATTGTGATAAAACTGGTAATGCTGGTGATACTAAATTGAAATTTGGATATGGATTTTTATTACGACACAAATTCGATATAACCCAAACAGTATTTCTTAATAATGATAATTCAGTTGTTGGTTTGATTAACATTAATAAATTATTTAATATGCCATAATTTAATACTAAATCTCTTGATTCTGGACCATCACCAGCTATATTACCGATTGCCCATACAGCTTGTTCAACGACATCATTTCGTGGTGAATTCAATAAAGCTTGTAATTTTGGTATAGCACCTTCTTGTATAACAGCAGCCGTCTGACCAGATGTACCTGAAGCGATATTTGTCAAAGCCCAACAAGCCTCAAACTGTAACGCCGGACTAGAGTAAAAAAAAAAAATGATTAGTAAATACAAATCAAATAACAAAAATAATTATATAATACTTGTGAATTTTTGCCAAGAATTCAACACAGCGAGGAACAACACCTAAACGAATCATATGATCAATTGGTGGATTCTTTTCACGACTCAAAATTTTTCTACAAGCTTGAGTTGCTTTGAATTGTAGAGTCTCATCTGGATTCATCATTCCTGAAATTTAATAACTGATAATTGCAATTGAATCCAAAGCGTTATTGGGTAATTATGATAGTTTTGAAATTGAAACTATTTTTTTTTTGTTTTTTGAAAAAATATAATATTTATTGAAAAATTTCTGAATTATTCATTTATAAATTTATGTATTAACAAATTATTGATAGCATGTTGTTGTTTTTCAATTTCAATACGATGTCGGCGTTCTTCAATCTCAATTTGTAAACGTTTTTCACGTTCAATCTTCTCCAATTCGAATTTAGCCTCTTCTAAACGTACACGACGTTCTTCTATTAAAATCTTTCTTTCTTCTAATTCCAATTCAATTTCACGTAATTTTTTCTCTCGTTTCTTTTTCTCTTGCAACAACAATAAACGACTTTTACGTTTACGATAATTTGGAAACGTATCTATAAAAATTAAATTGAAAATTATAATCGAATTGATTACAAATATCAACCAACCATCACCTTCAACTGTTATAGTAGGATTTGCTTCTGTATTGGCATTTACAATAAGTTCATCCGTGTATTGGCGATTTTCTGTTTCTTGTATAAATTCAGTTGATGTTTCTTCCTCTTCCACTTTGACATTTTCCAATCTTACATCATAATTACTTTTGTCTATTACAACATAATATAGAATTTAATTAGGGAAATTCAAATAAATTATTATATAAAAGTGTACCTTCTTCATTATTTGGTACAGGATAATCAATTTGTTCTGTAAATAGAAAGTTGGGCGATTGTAAATCAGTTGTACGTTTCCTTGGTTTATCATGTGAAAATCGATGTTTGAGACCTTGTAAGCCTGATATATCCTTCAATAAATTCTCTTTCTCTATATATTGTTCTTTAGTACCTGATCTACGGAAAAAATTCAAATATTATACTTTTTTTTCTCGAAAATTAAAGAAACTGGAAGATATTTGAAATTATCTTAAATTACGTAAAAATTGTACATATACGTCATTTATAATTTATTAGGTTAATATCGCTAGAGAATAACAAAACAATTCAACGGAATGTAAGTAAAGTGAAAGTGAATATCTTCCACAAACATACCATAATAATAATAATTTATATTTTACTTACCTTCTTAAATTAGCATCGTTCTCTCGAAATAATTTTAATAAAAGATCAACATGTTCTCTCAATGTACGCAAAGAGAAATTCTTCAAAGTTATATTAAAGACATTCCTTTGTATATCATTCCATCTACAACGATTCTCATATGGATTATTTTTAATTACTTCTCTCAATAATATTATGTCGTCAAAAACTGTAAATCGCATCTTTGTTATTTTTGCCATTTCGATTATTTTTTTCTACTTCTGTATTATTCAATTTCGAAATTATTGAATATTTTCATAACGATACACGTAATCAAAAAAGGCACAACTACAAAATAACTAAATAAATAAAACGTTAAACCGTTATTAAGACGAACAACGATAACGACGTTTAACGGAAACAAGTCACGTAGTTGCTACGTTATTATAACAATAACGCACTAGATGGCAGTAAGATTACTTATAAAATGCAATGATTATAAATTTGATGGATCAATCAAAAGATATACAAATTTATAATCAATTAAATATCAAATGTTAAATCGAAATTGGAAATTAAAGATAATATTGCAAATTAACGTAAATTATAGTTCGCATTGTTCACACAAGATGGCGCCGACAATAGATACACAAAAAGAACAACAAAAATTGTAATTTGGGTATTTATATAATTGTTTTTTGTTTTGTTTTTTTGTTTTATTAAGAATGTACATAGACCATAGAATGTACCTTGCATAATTT
>JAZBGX010000657.1:0-15556 GCA_037414775.1 Zonitis immaculata | reverse complement strand
TGTTTTGTTTTTTTGTTTTATTAAGAATGTACCTTGCATAATTTCCTCGGCCGACATTCCAGTTGGAGATGTAATATTTTCAGATGGACTTGGTACAACTGCTTCATTCTCTTCATGTAATGATATATTTCTACGTTTTAATAATTGATCTTCTTTTTTTGCTTTTCTTAATTCTATCACTTGACCGGCACGTCTACGACGCATTTCCTATTATAAAATTATGCAATAAAATAATAATAATTCGATAATGTATCAAAATTGTATCATAGTTACCTCACTATCTTTGCCTTTATTTTTATAGGCACGCATTCTACTTTCATCAGCCATTTTTCTTATTTTAATGAAACTGTAAAGAATTTTTGTCAAATACAGATAATTTTGATAAATGAAATAATTCAAAAAAAAAGAAATCAATCTATGACATGTTATATAGGTTAAGTTGAAATGGAACATTTGCAATTTAAATAATTTTTAGAAAATTAATTTATTTTAATGAATTACTTACTTTTAATAGAAAACTAAATTGAATTGAAATTAATTAATAAGAAAAACTCAAAGCGAAATAGCAAAACGAATTAATTTAACTCAAAGTTCCGTTGGAAAATGATATTTGACAGTTTGATAGAGATGAATTGGCCAATCAAAAGCTTGAATTCAATTTACCACACTGCTATTGGAGTCCCCCACTTTATTTGAAAAAAAAAAAATTATAATTAATATTCAAACTAAAATTTTTGTAATAATTGTGTTGGAGAAAATAGAAAATCAAATGAAAACACACATTTATTTTCTATTAAACATAATAAGTACTATAGAAATGTGTTGTAGACTATGCAACTAAATATACATTTCATCTGGAATATTGGCGACATCTTTTGATTTTAAATACAACTAATATAAGCGGGAAGTTAATAATATTGAATACCATAATTTATTATGCATTAATTTTTATTATATTCGATTTAATAAACATAATTTCACAATAATAATAATGATAATAATAATAAAAGGCAGTGTTAGAGTATGACATAAGGACTGCCATAGCTATATCCTGAAAATTCCGATACTATTGTAAATATTATTATCTTGAATTTTCAACAATTAGACTTACCATAAGCATAATATGGAGCAGCATAATAACCAGAATAATAGCTATAAGGTGAATAAGCATAAGATGGATAGAGCCATTGTGGTTTAGGAGCAGGTGCTGAATGACCAATTATCGACAAAGTCAATAATAAACATATCTGTAAATACAAAATATAATAATCAAAATTTAAATTCAACTACTACAATTCAAAAATAATATTCACCAAAACAATTAGTTTCATATTGTTCTGATACTCTCGTCAAACAAATAATAATTGATGAAAAACAATTCAGTAGTTCTTTTTATATGCTGACGATTCAATTCGATTTTAATCATTAATTTATTAATAAAGTAACGATATCCGTTTCGATATATGAATAATTGTTGTATAAATAATTATCTTTAAAGGGTTCAATTTGTATTCAAAGTCTTATTTCAATGAGGTAATTTAACTTATATTGGAATTTTTTATTGTTACGTTATGATTATTAATGAACGGATCATGATTACCATTTTAGTTATTTTCAATGTTAATTAATGGAATTACTATCATTTTTTTAATTATAATTTAAATATTTGTATGACAAGATTTTATTCTATAAATAAATTGTTTGATTTTGCAAAGACTTAAAGTTGGAAAACTATTGTAGAAGAAATGTTGAAACTATAAAAATTCTAATAAACAATATATTGATTAAGAATGGTATAAAATATAATTAAAATACGTCTCCATTATCGTTCTCCTCGTCTGCATCGAAATTAAATGCCGGTAATTCTTCAACGCCTATTAGTTCTGAATCGCCACTTCTAATGCTGAAAATAGATTGTTATTAGTTGATTAAACAATATATTTGTACGTGTAATACCTGTGCCTGTCAATTTCTTTGATGTCATCATCATTGTTATTATAAACAGGATTTGAACCTTCAATTGCATGTTTATTAGTTGTTGGTGCAGCAATACCTTGACGATTCAAGCCTGATTCTTGTGATCCGAATTTTGTACTCGATAAATTATTAATACGTTGTTTCAATCTAATAAATTTGAGGAAATTGATTTTTTCTCTCCTTTATTTGGTTTTTATTTGGACTTACGATCGTGCTTTTAGTATGAAAGCTGTTAAAAGTATGACACAAAGTGCACCTAAACTAACTGAAACACCAACCAACCAAGCCCTCAATGTTGCTTCCATATTGCCATCGATTACTGTTGTTGGATCGAAACCTTCCAATATTAGAGTTTTCTCCAAAAATTTATCACGTAATTCCCCGAAAACGACAGGAGAACTCACTTTGCTACATCACAATAACAAAATAGTAAAGAAATATTAACAACAGATTTTGTATTGGACTCACTTGAAAATTTGATCTTTTTTAATTGGTTGTTTCGTGGTTTCGTCGATAAAATAAACTGGAACTACCGTAATATTATCCAGTTCTATACCATTTTTTATATCCGGACTTGGTGTTTCTGTGACACAATCATAATTCAATTGTTCATTTAGAATTCTCTTAATATCGTCCAGATGATTTTGGACTTGTTTTAATTTATTTTCAAATTTGAAATCAACAACATTATCATCGGAAACAATATAAATTTCAACTGTTGTATAATTTGTATGGAATGGTTCTATATATACAAAAATAATTCGATATAAAAGAGTTGAAAAACAATTGGAATACTTTTACCTCTTTGATCTTGTACATTAACATTGAATTTGAAATGACCGTTCATATTGGTTTGTACGACGAAATTTAAACGTAATTCAACATGATTTTTTGAAATATCTATCAATACAAACGGTTTTATTACCGATTTCAAACTATCATCGCTTATATTCAAAGAAGTTTGATCAATTTCGAATTTTAATAAATCAACAACATCAGCATCGGTAGCTTCTAATGTTAATATAGCTGTTTGTAATGGAAATGTTGTTTTTATACCACCATAATAGTAGTCATTTGTAAAAATTGGCCAATTATCATTAACATCAATCACCTGAATAAATAAAACAATTGATGGTAAAAAACAAAACAAAACATTGAATTCTATTATAATTACATTGATAGTAACTTTCAAACGTGTCTTATCATCGGCATTCGGATTAAATGCTTCACTATTCGATGCTTGAATCGTTATTGTTAATTTTTCAGTCAATTCATAATCTAGTGGTTCTAATAGAGTTATAATTCCTGTGAATTGATCAACATTAAAATATTTATAATCGTCTAGTTTCAATAAATTATAATAAACTTTTCTTGTATAATTAACACCATCATCATATGTAGCTTTAGGTATTTCTTGATATTCATCCAAACTATTTTCAGTAAATTCAACTATACAATCATTTTGATTAAAAACTGGTTCACTATCTAAATCAACAAAACGGAAATTAACCGTTCTCATTGCTGTATAAGATTCTTCACCATCTATTGCTGTATGATCCGGATCTATATTTGCTATAATTTTTATCTAAATATTATTAATTAATTAATAATTATTGATTGATTAATTAATTTAATTTAAAATTTACAGTATAGACGTTGTGCTGTTGGAAATTTGTTGTAATTAAACGTAATTGAGCTTGTGATTTACCAACACCATTTAAAAGTTTAAAAATATTACTATTATCATCATCATCATCAGTTTGTAAAGTGAATTTTATTTCGTATTTGTCATTTTGATTGTCTGTAGCTTCGATATTCCGTAATTTATCGATTTGATTCCATAAGGATATTTCCGAATTGACCGTTTGTTGCTGAAATTCAAATAATAATAATAATAGTCAACCCGCTGGGGTCAGTGGAGAGTTTGTCTCTATAACAGACATATATCCGGTACAACATCGTGAACACTGTAGAGTAATTGAATTGATAATTATAATTGAATATACATACATTTGATAAATAGATGGTTTCATCTTCGTTTTCCGGAAATTTAAATGTCGGTGCTTTAAAGTTGAACTTTTTAATTTCTAAAGTAACAGTATTGTTTTCGATACAATTTTCCGGTTCCCCATTTCGATCGAAATCATTCGTTTTAATTGTCAATTTATAATAACCGTAAAGATCATTCAAATCGTCATTAATTTGTAATGTTGCTTTATGACTTTCATGTTTCTCATCAGTTATTAAACTAAATAGATTCTGTCGTAAATCACCGGTAATTTCATTATCATAGTTTTCATCGGAAAATCTTTGTATTTTAATTATTTGAAAATCGATATTCGAAAAATATCCAGGACCATCCAAATCTTCACCAACAATAACATCTTCATATTGTTGGCCCTAATAATAAACAATTATTTTAATTTCAATGCATATATATAAATAATTCTCACTTTTTTGACATTCTCACTAATTGCTGGTATTTCTTTTGTTATTACATATGGATAATTATCATTAACATCTGTAATTGTTATTTTGATTTTAACAGGAACTGAATTTGTTCGTATACCGATATTTTCTGGATTATCAGTTGCTAAAATATTGAATTCATATAAATCAGGTCCTGCTTCACGATCAATATTCGCCGTTTCGGCTACCATCAAATAATATTCATTATCATTATTATTTCTAGTTATAGCGAAATTATTACGGATAGCATCAGTTAAATCTGCTGCTGGGAAACTATAAGTAACTGTCCGAAATGATCCTTGAAAATAAATAACGATTTAATCGATGAAATTAAAAATTAATGTACTATAATTACTATCTCGATCGTCATCGATTGCATTTAAATTGCATACAATTATTGTGGAATTGGAATTTTCAGGAATTTCAGTTTCAACACTAGCCATTTGTGGAATATTATCGTTTTGATCGAGAATTATAATAGTGATCTATAGAAAATATCAATTAACAATTATATTGGTATCCTTCGACGATAGAGAACTCCCAACTATTTATTTAAGCCAAAATAAATTAAAATTGAGATTTGAACATTTGTATTGAGTAACACCATTTTTATTCTAATGTGTATCTGATTGAAATATTAACAATTCGGTTATATTGGAAACAGTGATCCGTTTAGAAGCGGTCATTTCTGTGGTGAATCAGGCCGTTTGACAAAACTTTGAGAATGTAGTAAACTTTAGTTGTTATATGGGGATAAAACTACCTTCGTTATACTAAAGCAGGTATCGTATATCTAAATAACAATGAATTCCTGGTCTGTTGCCGATAGAATTCAAAGATAAATAGTCGTAGATGATGGAATATCGAGTGACAGTTACCATGAGACAAATTCCAATTACCGGACAGAAGTAGAAGTGGCATCTGTGTTGATACTTTGTGTTTTAAGTTTGAAGGGCGAGGTGGGTGCACGTCTAAACGGCACTATATGTAATTAGTAATTAAAGATTGGCTAGGAAGCGCTTCTACTTGTCGGATAGAAAATCAGTTTACTGATCAGAATTCTGATACCTTTAAGACAACGAAGCTATGCAACCTTGCACGAAGGACGATGATGCGATTAAATGCAGCCAGCTCGGTCACTAGTTTTTTAGATAGAACATCCCATATATTTTTTCTATCACTACACGGTGACTGTGTACCATTCTCGAGATATTTATAAAGGACTGCTATCAGATTTATTTAATATGAAAATCATTGTATAGTGACAAAGTGCTGTATGTTCAAATTTTTAGATCTCAATTTTAAATGGCTTGCCGTTAACAGTTGGATGAGGTCCTATAATCGATCGATATAATTATTGTTCCTTACTGTAACTGTTGTATGAAAATCACCATCAAAAGCGGTAATATTATATTGAGTATCGTTCCGTTTCGGTTTGTCACAATCGGTATGAGCATTATTGATCAAAAGTTCACCAGTTTTACTATTAATTTTAATCCAATCCGCTGTATCGTCTTCGAGACCTCTGCAATATATTTGTTTATTGCTATTTAATTAGCAAAAATTATTATTAATTCTATCACTTAATACTATAAACGAGTTCTTGTAGATTATCGTCATCCGAAGCTGTAATTGTGCCAACATTTATATCCAAGTCAGAATTTTCAGTAAATGAACGTTTTGTATTGATTGTTTCTTGTGGAAATTTCGGTGGATTATCATTAAGATTACCAATTTTGATAACAATCATAGCTGGAATTAATAATAATATTCAAAAATAATTTTTCTATCGATTATATAGAAAGATACTTGAGACTGTTCTAATGCCTTCTATTGTATTTTCATCAGTTACTTGTAGCGATAGAAATAAAGTATCGAAAATTTCAAAATCAGGTGTATTTCCACGTTGTGTTTCTATCATTGTTAATTTAGCTGTTGCTTTTTTATTTGTTCCAAAATCACCGATTGTTTCCACTTTTATACAACTTCAAAATTGAATATTAATATTATTAATTATTAAAATCTAGTAAAAACAAACTTACTGATATTGATTGAAAATTGTATTATTGATTTTAATTGAATTTTTCGTTGCATACGAATGATCCCAATCGATAGAGAAACTCAATTTGGCTGTTGTATCAACATCTGTTGCTGTTATTATCGAATCAGGTATTTCATAACCATCCGGACGGTTTTCGTTAATTGTTGTCGTTGATAGCTTATAAATAAAATTAACAAACAAATAAAAATTACTTATCACATTAGAATTCTTACAACATCAAGTATAGGTGGTTCATCATTAATATCGGTGATTGTTATCGTTAATTCTGCTGTTGTTTTATGATCGACTAAATCTAAAGCTTGGATTTGTACGAACATCTCCGATTGTTTCTCATAATCAAATGAACGATTCAATTTTGTTTTGATATCACCAGTTGTTTCGTCGATTGTTAAAATTGAATTAGCACTAGTGCCTAATAACGAATGTCTGGAATTTATATTTGAATTTATATTTGCATCTTATAATTGATTCTATCATTTTACTTTACTCTATCACCATTATCTCTATCTGTAGCTAGAGTTGTTATAATTAGAACATTCTTATCAACATTCTCAGGTACACTAATGCTATAAACAGCATCTTTGCAATTTCTTGTACAATCAAATTCGGGAAATTCATCATTTACATCTAGTAATCGGATTTTCACCGGTATTGAATCATTCATATTTCTATCGATATCATCATAAGCTTCGAACTAGAAATGATAATGATAAAAAAAATTTCAAATACAATTATACTATGTCAATTACTGTGAATTCAATTAGTCGCCAATTTGAATCTTCATAATCTAATTTACTATTATTATATACGGAAATATAGAAATCTAAAGATTGATAACCTTTATTCGGGATAATTTGGAATGCTCTAGAATAATACGAATTGTCTTTATCAGTTAATTGAACCGTGTACATAGCATTTGAGCTCTAAAAAAATATATGTTAATTCAATAAAATACCAATAGATGGCTATTGGGTTGAAAGTAAATTACGAAATCTATATCGTTAATGTTGATATCAATTGGAAGTTTATCAAAATAATTCTCCTCAATTTCAAGATCAATGGATTTCTTATCACCTGATGGTTGGATTGTTATATTTGGTATATTATCATTGATATCGGTTATAACGAATGTTAGATCTTGTGTTACTAATGATTTAGGATCTGCAGCTTCATATGCTGTTATTATTATGTTTAATGTATCATGACCTTGGTCTCTATCAATTTTTGCTATTGTTACTTCACCAGTTTGCTTGTCGATCGTTGTAAAGTCATCTGAAATGGATTTATTTAGAAAAAAATATATATATCGACAACAACAGTTAAATATGTATATACCTGGATCTTCAACGCTGTAATTAATTTCAGCATTGATACCATAATCGCCATCTTTAGCTTTCACTGTGAATTTCACCTAAAAATTGCTAATTTCAATTAATTCCTATAAGTCGAGTAGTTCAACAAATACTTCTTGTTCTTCGGGGAAAGTTCGAAGTGCTACGAAATTAGTCCAAACTGGATTTTCATCAGGTATATCGATAACTTGTACTAATATCGAAATATCTGGTTGTGGTGATGTTGGATTCACACCATCCTAAATTATACAATCAAAAGTACCACATTTGAATGAATAGAAAAAATAAAAGTGAATAAATAATAATTACGTTTGCTTGTAATGTGAAGATATAGACGGCAGTTTGTTCGAAATCTAGAATTTTATTTGGTTTCAAAATTAAATAAACTGTAGCTTCGTGGTCGTTATCATCTGGTTCGTCTCTATATTTAAATTCGAATATTTCGTCTTCATTTTTCTATAATTATTTTATTCTTTAATAATAATAAAATTGAAAATTGAACTTACATCAGTTGGTTTGATAGTGAATGTCATATTTCTAAGAAAACCATCCGGATCAGTCACGTAATACGAACAATTCGCATCTTCGATTGTATATGTTCGATTTTCCTTAATTGGAAAATTATAGAAATTAATAAAACAACAATAGATTGTGAATTTTTTTTGTTATACTTGCATAAAACATTCGCTTGTTGATATTGATGGTGGATTATCATTCAAATTTCCAATTAAAAGATTAATCTTTTTACTTTCATCGGAATCTGTGACTTCAATTAAAAATCGTTTACTGTTAGATAGAATTTCATAATCAACTGATTTTGTTATTATAATTTCATGACCGGCATCATTTGCTTGAATCACTGGTCCTAAATATGCGAATTCACCATCTAAAGATGTTAATGTTGGTACGGATTTCGCTATAATTTATCAAAAAAAGGAAAATTATTATGATTATTATTTATTTATTTTTCAAAGAGTTACCATCAGTAATAAGAATTAACGTAATGTTCTCTCGATTATTTTCATCCATAGAAAGAGTTGGACTATCGGCATTAGGATCTACCCAAATAATACCTTCCGTATTAGCATTTTCAAATTTGAACAATTCAACTGAAATTATTATTATTATTCTTTTTTATTATCGAATACGATTAGTCTATCGATTACTCACTTCCATTAAATAAAATATAAAACAGCAAAAGTCTCAAGATTATCCTCATATCTGGGCAAAAACAATCAATACAGTGAGTAATTTTTTGCGTGCTTTCGTTGTTAATGTATAATTTGATTTAATGATCAATTATCAATATTAATTTGTATTTTTTGTTTTATATAAATTTACCTGATCGTTTCTATTTATTTTCAGTACACAGTACATTTAATACACAGCTGAATTATAGAATGCAAAATTTTATCTATATCTAGAATATAATTACAGCTATATCTGATAATGCATTGAAAGATAAGATATTTAATTTATAACTTGATTGTAATTCTGTCAAAAAAAAGTTTTTCGAATTTTATCGATAATCACCTATTAAATATTTGATACGTTTATTATTGTGTGGCAAGGAATAAAGCAGAAGGATTCCAGACTCATAGTCTGAAATCGTGCTTCATCCCCTGCCATCAAGCACTATATTTTCTACTGTATATCAGTCGCAATTGAGCTTCAAGTCTAATTAGATTCAATTGATTGATTTTGCCTTCTATTTTTCTAGATTTGTATTGACGAGCTTGCATTGGATTCTTCTAAAAGTACCTACTTTTCCCCTGTTTCCCTTCAACAAAACAACAACAAAGCTCTTTGATCGTAAGAAATTATGAAATTCGGATCTCAATAATCGGCCAGTTTCTGGATCAAAATTAAAACTTCAGACTATATGGAATGAATTTAAAGGAATTTCCATGTTGAGTGAACAACAAGATATACTCAAATTTTAATTATGTTTCGATTTCTTATCCCTGGTAGCTAAGTAACTGGAAATTTTGTGAATGGGGTGCTTATGTGATCTCGAATCTCACAGATGAACCTTTTTAGAAGAAATAAATCACGTAAAAATTCAACAGTGATTATTGCAGGACAGACGATAAAAATTGACAATATAGTGATTATTAATTTTTGCATTCTTCGCTCGCAAAATGATTCACCATCAATAAACAAAATTCTTATTATTATGGAAAATTTCCTATGAGATTTATTGTTTAGTTCATTGGCATATTGAACCCACACATTTTTTCTATTTTTTAAAATACTTGCACCTTATCAAAGGTTGTAATAAGGGCATCATTATCTTAAAGTCATAGGTCCTCCACAATACATATACATATGTATATGTTTGTCACGTGGCTGATGAACAAATAAACGTTAACATTTAAGAATTTAAATTTAGTATGAAGTGATAACAACACAGAGACACTATAAAAAGTAAGTGCATTCCTGATTATTATTATTGTTTATATTTATTTAATAATTTTATTTGATTCGATTTTCCATCATTATAAAGTACAAATTTGTAATTAAATTAGTTGATTTTCCGCTAAGTTATTACTTGATAATTTTTTATCAATAAAAATTTCCATTCATATAGGAGGTTTTCCATGTTTTCCCCGAGATATTTCTAATTATTTTCACAATAATAATTGAAATACAGTGGGTTGTTTTTTTCAATTATCCAATGCACTTATATAAATTCCGATGGATAATAATAAAATATCTCTTTCGCAGTTATTGTTTGTTTAATTCCCAAAAAAATTATGATTGTTAAATGTTCATTACGTAAGTTATGTATTTTATTATTGAAAATTCTAGAAAATTACTATATAATGATAGTTTTGGACAATTTGAAAATCTGGTTAAAAATACTTTGACGGAAATAACAAAAATAATGATCAAGTTCCGGTTGAGAAGAATGTTTTTCATCAATAATAAATACAAAGTGCAATTATTGATAAAAAAAATAAATAATTGAATCACTATAAAGATAAACTATTGATCTTAAATTGTAGACTAATTCGCTTTTTTCTTCGATTTTCTATAATTTATATGTCCGTTATCAATTTATCAGTCTCTGAATTAACCAAAAATAATTATGATATAACATGGTTTTATAATTTTTATAGAGTGATCAGTTGTTTGTTAACTGATATTTCGTCAGTTAGACGATTGATTTTTCTAAGAAATATCGTAAATCTTCCAATTATATAAAAGTTATGGTCCATAGAAATCATCGGAAACGTTTGAAAATTTATAGGAAAACACCTAATGCGATTCTACCACAAAAATCGGTTAAATCGATTGAAACACAAACAGACGAAACAAGTAAAGTTTGATTTTCTCTCTTAATAATTATTAATTTTTCAATTTTTTTTTTTTAAAGTGGTGGCTCCGAAATCAACAAATAAATCACGGATTTCCGAATTACAAAAATTCGAATCTGTCCAACGATTCACAACATTACCGATTGTCGAAAGTGGTTGGAATCTTGCTGAAAGTTTCTACAATCGCATCAAGGTACGTCTAATCAATTTGGTTTTTTGAATTATTCAATGTTGATTTATTTGTTATTCTATAAGAAATCGAATAATTTGGTATTCTGGACTTTAGAACAAGCCGAATCATCATTACAAAGTGCTGTTGATACAGCCATACCGGCAATAATCTTATTCGAACGTCCAATTTCGCAAATTGATCGTATGGTATGTAAAAGTCTCGATATGGTCGAACAGAAAATACCATCCATTAATCTACCACCGGAAATGGTATTATCAATTAATATTATTTAAAAAAATTAAATCAATAATATTATTTATTTTAGATTTATTGGAATACGAAACAATATGTTTCTGAAATGGTACGTCCAGTTTTGAAACGTGCTGATTCAGTTAAACAAATCGGCAATACAGTTTTATCAAGCAAATATACGGTTTTTGCAGCTGATCGTCTAGATGGTGCTCTAGATGTTGCTGATAAGTACGTTGATAAATTTCTACCACCGTCTGTTTATGATGATCAAACAACCGGTAAATTTTCTTATTACAATCAAAGACGAAGAAAATTATAAAATTTATTTTAAAAAAAAATTCCAGAGACTGATAGTAGTAATGATGTGGTAGAAGGTCCGGCTGGTAAAGCTCTACATGCTGTACAACATGTCGGTCGTTTCTCCGGCAAATTACAACGTCGTCTAACAAAACGTACTCTAGCTGAAGCGAAAGCTTTGAAAGAACAAAGCGCCAAAACTATACACGTACTAATTTATGTTGCCGAATTGGTAAGTTCACTCAAAATTAGAAATAATTTTTAAGCTTAATATTATTGTTTATTTAAAGATTGTGACTGATCCAAAATCGGCATATAGTGAAGGCAAGAAATTATGGTCATGGTTAAGTCAGGATGAGCCTGAAAATCAGGCACGTCCGGAAAATTTGGAACAATTGATCGTATTGTTGACACGTGAATCGGCTAGACAAGTAGTGCATTTTGTTAATTATACGAGTGATTTTGTTAGTAAAATACCAAGAAATGTTTCTAATACCGCATTGGATGTTGTCTCACGTATTATCCATATGATCGATTCAGTTGCTAAGGTAATAAAATTTAATTAATTATATATAATAGCTCCATTTTATAATTATTTTATTAAATTTAAAAAAAAAAAAAATTGTTGAACGATTGGCTGTTTAGTTCTCAGTTTTGGTAGTTTTGTTGTTGTAAATTTGATTTCTAGCCGGAAGCTAACAGAACCAAAGCTACAACAACAGCATTATTTTTAAATGCTTTACGGATACAACTGGCTATCAATGGTTACTTTCATACGAGAAATAATATTTGATTGTTGTTAATTTGTCTTCCTATAGAGTGTCCATTTAGATGGTGTATCACAAGCAGCTGCTATATCGGTCAAATCACGCGCCCATAATTTCACATTGCTACTTAAACAACTCAACGTACACACCACCGATTTATTAGTAATACCAATCGAATATTGAATTTCAAACGAGATGTAATTATTTTATTGTTGTTGTTGTTGTTTTCGTAGGATCAGATGGCCCAATCACTTGCAACCGAACAACCAAAAGCAGCTTTAGAAGTGCCCAAAATTAAAGTGCAACTAAGGGCTGTACATAGATCTAAAGATAAAAACGGGGTCGATAACAATTCAAATTAAATTTTTTCTTATTTTATATTTTTTATCATTATCTACATATCTCTATATATTATCAACTAATAATTGTATAAGATTGGTTTTATTATATTAAATATATTGAATGGAAACTTGACTGATTTGTTGGGTAAACGTTTCAATTATTATTTGAGGAATAAATATAGAAAATTTAATTCGAATTTATTATTATGGCTTCTATACATAAACATATCTATTTCACATTATGTACAAATATGTATACAAGTTGTTTCAATATCGCTATAATTATATATTATAAAAAAATAAATAAAAAAACCTAATGACTATAAGTTGATTGTTGGAAAATTACTAAAACGAAAATAATAATAATAAACAACTGATATGGCCAGCTTTTAAAATAATTACATTACACATAAAAAAAAGTTAAAATCGTCAATTATAATTAATTATCACGTTTTTCTACAATAAAAGACAATTGTTGTCTTTGTTCGATACTGATAGAGCTGCTTTGTTTCATTTCGAATAATAAAAGAAGAGAAAATATTCAATTAATTATTTGAGCAGCTCATACAGTTATTGTCACATAATCAGAAACAGTCATTATATATTTTGTATTATTTAAATTCAATAATCTCAATATTAAATTAATTCGGCTATATATTCCGGTTGTCCATCATGGTTGATTGTTAATTCGGACCCTTTAAATCGTGTCCGATACGTATCGTAATCATTTGAATCATTCAATTTGTCTGGCACTTGAAATGTTGACCCTTGAAAACCCATTGCAGCTTCATAATACTATAAAATACAATTATTTATTTATTCCGAAATTACAACAGTTTGTTGAATAATTACATTTGGTGCGCCTCTTAATGAACTATGCGAACTATCAGTTTGTAATGGAATACCGGATAATGTTGCATAATCGGCTAAATCATCAGCCAATGACGACATATTCGCCATATTATGATGGCATGAATTTCGACGATTTGGATGTTGAATTGTAGCATAAGTATTATCCTCCTAAAAAAAACAAAAAAACAACACATTCAATTTGTCATCAATTAGAATTGATTTGAATATACAGGTATGAAATCTTCACCGCTACTATCGCGTCGTGATAGAATATTCTGTTCTGGTTCATTGAATACTTGCATTGTTAATTCTTGTTCTTCGTAAATTTTCAGTTTTCTAGAAACAATTATTACATTAAAAATTTGAAAATGACTATTTTTCGATTAATTTATAATACTGCTCAATCCACAATGGATTTTCTGTTGTATTCAAATCATCAATAATTGCTTTCTTAATCAGAGCATCTTTCTTCTTTAAATCAGTCGGCGATATGACCCAATGGCGTAGACAACAACAAACAACAATAAACGTAATAATACCAACAAATAATACAATCAATAATGCAATTAAGGCAGCTAAAGCGGTATCGAAAGTTTCCTCTTTTTCTGTTATCAAAGCTGGTACAACATTTTCGATAGCAAAACCAGCATAATAACCTTTTAGAAAATCATATTTAGAATCGATAATTTTCAATACATCCGGTACTGGTAATATTGTTTGTGTTATTGGATCAATCACCAAAATATACATATCAGACCTAAAATTAAAAATATATTTAATGAATTGTCAATGATATTATTAATTAATTATTATGATTACCAATCTTTATTTTTATGACCGTTATCACTCGTATGATATCTTATTTCATCAATAATAACTAGACTTTGTGTGGCATTACTCAATTCAGCTATGATTTCATCACGTTCACGTTTTACTTCATCAGACGGTCGTGATAGGATTACACGGATGAGTTGTTCAGGCTCGAAAATCCAAACCTGGAAAATTTCCAACACAATATAAAAACAAAACTTCTTATATTCACACATTAAACAATCGATCTATGGAATAAATTAAACAATGATAAGATGAATTGTTAGTTTTAGAAAACAATTTGGTTGCAATTTACTAACACATCGCATCTTTGCCTCCAAAACTAGAATTTCGCAAAATAAAGATCAAAGTTTTGAGTGCGCTTAAAAATATACCTAAGCCAAATTGAGATATTCGATCGAATTATATGATTATATATTTGTTATCTAATGATTGGCATGGAAGTCTTGATTCAAAAATTCTAAAATTAAATTGTTTATCTGATACAGTAAAAGCTCCCAATAGTCTGAACAATTTCAAATTCCCCAACACCCACAGAATACGGATAATGCCGAATATTTCCAAAAGTAGTGAAATATTTGGAAATTTGATTTGTGAGATTGTATTTTGGACATTAGTTGATACAGAAGTTAAAACTTCTTTTGAATGGACATTTATCGTAAGTGTCCGCTCAAAACAGGTTTTACTGTAACATAATTTGATTGGATTAAAGTCGTGACCTTAAACAAAAGTAAATAAGACGGTTCAACGATCCGATTATAAATAAACGATCGTTTTTGTTTTAAAAGAAACAAAACAATGGAAACGAATGGGAAAAACAAAACTTGATAATACTGTAAGGTACTTACATGTACTTCGGTATAA
>JAZBGX010000656.1:0-21096 GCA_037414775.1 Zonitis immaculata | reverse complement strand
TTAAAGTTCAAACAGACCCCGGTAATATTCTTTACATATAAATTATAATTTAACTATTATTAATTTCCAAAAAAAAAGCAAAAGAAAATATACAAGTTGTATCATAGTAATTTGATATTTTCTAGTAGAAAGGGGCTGATTGTTGATCAACAACTGTATATATATATATATATAACTTAGAATTCAGCCACTTTGTTAAACAATAATCTATTGAAAAATATGGTATAGTTTTGGGGAAATTGTATATTATTATAATTGGGTTGTTGTTGTTCAAACTAAAGAGTCTCTCACACGTTGAAGCCATATATAAGAATTGTGTAGACAATTTGATTTCACTATTTCTTGATCGAGTATACTATTTTATCCAACAACCAAATAATAATAATGTATGACAAAGCGCAATTTGTTAAGGTGCATTTAGCTAACTGGTGCGGTTGATTTGAACAAAAAGCCTTTCGTATATATATATATATATATATATATATATATAGAGATCGTTCAAACGTCAAGAGGGAAAGGTTTTTTATATAATTTTTTTTTTCACCATCCATCTCGTTCGATCGAATACAAAAACACATCATGCCGCGTTGTAATAACATTACTTTAATAGCTCAAAGATCAGATAAACAAACGCGATCTATTCAATCGGTCGCTCTTTCTATACATATATATATATATATATAAAAACGTCTTTAGAAAGCGGCCAATCAAAAGACTAAAACGCACCTTCTTCTTAGATGTTCATTTTGACAACAACAACAACAAGATTGAAGTCTTGAAAAAAAAAATATATATACATAGTTAGATAAAAATAAATTCAATACCACCCTGAATATTTTTCTTCGTACAAAACTAAACACTAACTTAAATTAAAGAGATATTAGTGATTAATGGAATTTACAATAATGTAATCTAGATATAATGGGCGCCTTCTTTGGTATAGCGCAACGACTCAATCGTATGTGCTGTGAACTCGCCTTAAATGTTGATTTGATAGTTGTATTTCTTAAATAGGGCAATCATCATGTACAGACGTGTCCGGAATCTCAAGCATCCACTCAATTGGTCTTGAATTGCGTTGTTGACTTCACATTATCATTCCCCACATCCTGTCTTTATATAATATAAAGTTTTTATATTAACAAAATAAACTCGTGTAAATTTATATTAAATAGAAACGAAACAACAAACAACAATCAACGGGGGGGTTTCATTTTTAAATTCCGCAATCGTGATCGATGTCCTCCAATCTATATCCGGACATAACATCTTCATAAAAATCTATTATTATTATTATTATTTTTTCTCAACAAATAGAGAAGAAGAAAATTTTTGTCCATGTGATAAATCAAAATGTCATATATTCTTCGAGTTCTTTGTGGCTACTTGCTGTAATCTCATAAGGGAATATATATCGGATGGGATAAGATTGAAGACATTGCATGTCGAAATTGACATACAGAATTTCTTCCATTTGCAACAGAATTATTATTATATGTAAATTTAAATCACCCTTAAATTCTTTTTTTTTTTTTATTTGACAAGTTCAAGACAAGCTTTATATGTATATAACTGATTTGTATCGCATCTGTTGAATAACAGATTAAAGAATATTTTGAGGATTAAATCCATATAAGAATAAAACACCCTGTATATGTATATAAATATATATATATATATATGTAAGATGTGCAGGTGTTGTGTTTGTAACAGTTCTATTTAGAAGTCTGTTGATATGACAGAGAACTGTCCTCGTCATAACAACCAACACACATCAGTCCAAATCTGACACCTCATTAAATTGATACGACTAGAGAGGACCAGTATATATATATAATTCCCGAATATACAACAAACAAAAGAAAAACAACATTTCTTACTTTTATTTATTTATTCATCGATTGGCTTATTTCAAACTATAGAATTAAGACAAAAATATATAGATTTATTAATCTAATAAGACATACATATATTTTATAAATGTGTAATAATGCAATTGTGTATATATATAGAGAGAGAGAGAGAGAGAGAGAGAGATGAGAATAAGATTCGAATCGTGACATCTCAATTGCTATATTATTTACAATACGAATAAATCTATTGATAAACACCGACACTAATGGTGATTACAAAATATAAATTATTATAGCTATCTCTTTCTGGCTATAAATAAGCGCTCTTTTTTCCTTATACTTTCAAACATATTTTAATCGGAATGTTTGATAATATAAAGGTGCGTACACATTAAACGAACACCCGGAACCTGCGTGCTAAAGGTTATGGCGTCCGTTTTTTGAAGATTCCGAGAGTATAGCTACGGTGGCTCTACCTGGAAAACGGAGTCAGTATTACCTACAGACTATTTCTGAGCTGACTGAATAAGAAGTTAGTGAAAGAAAAGCGAGGCAAACTGCGTGTCAAAAAGGCTTAAGGAACAATTCGGATATCCTCATAAGAGATTTGATTTAATTAAACATTGTGTGCCATCGTTACTTGGAGAGGTTACCCCTCGTAAAATTTAGCGAGTTTTTTATTTGAGGTGCAACTTTCTTCTATTATTCGAACGTGAACGAGCGATACATATATACACACACACACACGCCTTTATTATTACGAGGCTTTCGCTAAAAATTTAATCCGGTCGTTTTGTTGTTTTAAAATTCAATCACCATACATTTCCGCCAAGTTTTCTTCAATTAAATTTCAAGAAAAATATGGCTATATAGATATATATGTTGTATATAGTAGGTGTTGATGATGTCCAACTGCGGTTATAACAGTTTTTAGATATGGGACTATATCGTGTTCGATGTAAATTAATACAGTGTTAACATAACCATTCGCCTGCTGGTATATTCAACAATATCCCGCTGATTGATACACCGCCGACTATATATATATATGTATATATATATAGAGAGAGAGAGAGAGAGAGAGTGGTTTCCAATTTTGTTACCTGTCACATACTCTTGACCAAAAAATTTCTACTTCTCCATCATATCATATCTATATATACTATTTTTACTTTTCTATATATATTATTGTATATGGGTTGATATTATATATATGACACTAAAAATTTATTTGAAATAGCGAGACACACAAAGAGTAGCAGGTGGTTAATTCGAAACATTCTGAAAAGCCATGCGACAGCACCAACTTGAATTCTACAATACAACTCACAGCTAAACGTTATTAACGTGTAAACTTAAATTAGCTATACCTATACGTCTCTGTATCAATGGTGGGATCTTGGGAACAGTAGGAGATACAAGATTAAATTATATAACGGTAATAATGAGCTTCAGAAATTAATTGGATTGGAATTTCAAAAATATTAAAGAAATACTGAACAGTTGTTTATGTCAAATCATTTTATCAGACTTAATTAGCAGTATTCCAATTTTCCAGAATCTGGCATTATTTTGAACAAAAATTTTGTCCAATCATTGGTCCATTCTGAGCTTGAGCAAAACAAGATCGAGACTAAGACCGTATATTGTAGTTACAATTAGTCTTGGTCTTGATCTTGTGTATCTAATCTCAATATTATTAATATCAAAGTGACGGAAATTTAGTCTCGGTCTCGCTATTTTGAGCATAGTACAAGGTCAAGACGAATACCAGGAGCAAGACCAAAACCAAGACTGCAAGTTTTTACTACAAGGCCTCAATACAAGACCAAGATCAAGACCAAGACCATAGCCTCTCTTTGGTAGGCACCATTCTTGAACGGGCACTCCTCGTTACCTGTTAGATCTCCACTCAAGAGAGGTTTTACTGTAATGGAAAGATAAAATAAAAATACCGTAGAATTCGACTCTCGAAGAGTTATAATGACACAATCCAAATAAGTCAAACGATTTAATTTGAAGCATAATTGAGCAATCAGCAACTTGTTGATAATTTCTTTTTTCTACGGCAATTTTCTCAAAATTCTCGCTTCCAATCTCCTGCTGTTCTATTCTTTCGCTATTTCTGACATGTTTTAATAATAATGAAATAATAAAAAAGCAAAAAATACCATAAGTATAAGTGGCTTGAGAAATTTTCTAGAAAATCTACTTGAATTTTGCAATTTCAAATTTATAGTGGTCTGATAGAGATTTGCACATGAAAGTGCCGTGAGAACACCCCAATAACAATATTATTATTATTATTATTATTTTTGTTTAATAAGATGTTTATCATATATAGTTTTGTCAATGAGATGTCGCCTGCTGGGCGATAGTAATTCTAACTTTACAATAAATATATTTATATACATAGAGGATGGAAATTTTTTTGTGTAAATCTATATATATGATGTGTATAAACGCTTGTTATGATTTACCCTGTGTGATATCGAGTATAATGATGGGTGGTTAACAATGGAATAACATCTAGTGACTTTTATAGGAGAACAGCAGGAGCTTTTGAACAATAATAATAATAATAATAATGAGGCGTATAAGTAGCTTTTTTTTGCTAAATTTCCTAATATTGTAATAGAAATTATTCAAATAATATAATTTTCTTGATATTACATAAATTATATAAATAAAATATTTTGATGATGATGATGATGATGATGATTCATAATAATGTGGCATCAAAGAAGGCACGTCAACATTCATTTAATGCCTAATTGACCCGCAGGCCAACAGAGGCCCAAGGCAGCACACCTACGTTCCATTAAAACAATTGCGACAAAATTTACCGAAAAAAACAACTGAAAAAAACAAACAAACAAAATATTTACATATATATATGTATATATATATAAAAACCAACCCTTATTTTATGGATTATTTTTATTATAATATTTTATTTATCTATTCCTATGCCTAGATATATTAATAAGAATATAAGTCGAGAAATTATTTTGTTCAATTGTTATTGTTGTTGTTGTTGTTGTTGTTGTTTTGATCATTCCAGCATCAATTGGGCCCAAAACCGATTAAGTTCCCCATTTAATTGTGTGTAGGTAGTACAATATATGGGAATGTGTCTATCTGTCAGAGGTCAATATTTGTATACAATGTGACCCACACGTTGTTTCCGTGGGATCGGTGATAATTTATACCATACTATATATAGGGTGGTCCGCCAGTGATCTTCCTGCGGTCTTGTAGAAACTCTGGCTCTAGTGGAAGGAAAAAAAGCACTCGAAGATCTAAAGTTTAGCAAATCGTTTTTTTGCAACCACTAGAGCCAGAGTTTCTACAAGACCAGGATAAAGCCTCTGGTGGACCACCTTGTATATACATATATAATATCAGACCGTTTTTATAATGTTGACTAACTCGCTTGATGATTTCTTTAAATTGTTTAATTGAGGCCGATAAAATATATTCATAATAATAAATGTAAACCGTCAATATTATTATCAATAATTGGTAGAATAATGAATCGAAACAAATGAATAAACTGAAATTTGTTAATTATATTTATAATAATGCGATTTGAGAATTTTTTTTTGACAAAAATGAAATAAATTTGAATTCGTACAAAATAAAAATATAGGCGTTTACGTTTTTGAATAATCACAACATAAAGGTAGATAAAAAAAAGCTCGATACAGCTATACAGGTGTCCCGAAATTATAGGTCATCCTTCTACTGCCAAAATAGTAATAAAACTCTATATAATAATTATTTGTAAAATGCTTACTATAGTAAGGAGACTACAGCCCTATGAAGCTGAAAAATTTAGGACTGATTGAGATCAAACTATGAGATTTGGTATCATAGGCAAGCATTCAATGCTAAATAAATTGATAGTTTCAATTTTTCAATATCTGCAGAACTTCCTCTATTTAGAGGAACGGTTCTATTACATTTATAAATTAGTGCTATGTGTATGCTTTAATGTGAGAGTTGTTAAGGAGCTAGCTGGGAATTTGAGATCCGCAAACGGTTATTATTGGGAACTGGAATTCCATATCATAAGAAAAGACTAACAAAATCATAATGTCATTTATCTCAGCGCATGTCCGGGAATTTTTAATTCTAGCTAAAGTATAATAGAACTATAATAGAACTGGTTCCGAATCAGTTCTAAGGATTTGCGAACAGAGAACTGGTACACTGAGACTATATACTACACGCACACATGAATAAGGAATAGATTGAATTCTAGTTACGCCACTGCACATTTTAGTCAATATATTGACATATTAATTCTCGGTAAAAGGTTTTTGCAATTTAAATTTCTGGTTGTTTAGCAACAACAAAATAATCCACAATTTAAAAACAACAAATTATGATAGTATGTGATAAATATCTTGAATAATAATATTTTATAATAAGTACGTATAATATAATCAGAAATGATATTTATTTTGTCGAGACTTTATGGAAATTATGGAAACAATAAACTCAAATAAAATTCCCACACCCTAAACGAATAGAGTGGCACATAATAACATCAAATTTCAACAAAAATAGAATTGGCAGAGACATTTCGGTAGATCTTTTTTGAAAATATATAACTCTCAAAAGCGAAATACAACAATATTATTCTTTGACAATATGCCGATTTAATTTCCTAAATAAAGAATCTTCACAAATTTCCAAAATAACACAATTGAATTATTTATTTTAATATTTTGTGGTCAAAAGTCAATTTTGACTCGTGCGTTCATATAGAAAAGTTTAATATAATAATTCGCCAGCTGTTCATTTTATTACATTTCATATAATTAATGATTATATAAATATGGTTTGAAATTATAAATAAGAAAAGAAAATTTTACTTAAGTATATACTATATGTTTATGTATATGTATGTATACAGGATGGTCTACCAGAGACTTTCCTGGTCTTCTAGGAACTCCGGCTCTAGTGGAGAGAAAAAAATGCACTCGAAGATCTAAAGTTTGGTAGATCGTTTTAACTACAAAATGTTCTCTAAATATCACACTTTAGATCGTCGAATCCGTTTTGTTTCTTTCGCAAGTTCAGGAACGCCTCTGGTGGACCGGCCTGTATATATGTATATATGCATACGTCCGGATTGAAAGAAAGATGAACCGCATCATGGTCAATTGTTTAATTCGGGTTAAATTGAACGGCATTTGGTAGTTTTTAATGGAATGGGCACGAGTTATAATAAATATTATGACCCCACTTCCTCTGCAACCAGCCACCGGCTTAATTGGTTAAGTAAGAAAACAACCATGGACAGAAATAATAACAATCAAAAAAATTAAGCCATATATATATATATAAAATCTAAACACATATTATATTGTCCATTCCTTTGTTATAATTTTTAAAATGTCTCTATCTCTATATAAATAGATTTTATATCGAAAAGGAGATACGAATTAATTTTTATTATTAGAAAAATCCAGAAAAATCGTCAATGTTTCTCACTGGGAATTGAACCCAAATCTGATAGTAGTAAAGCGGCCAATATAGTTGATATAAGCGAATAATTAGAATATTTATACAGGACGTAATCGAATTGGCTGACACTATTCAAACCACGTATTGGGCCCCAAAAACGAAGCAATTTTTCATAATATTTTGATGGTCGATATTGTTCCGTTTCCGAAACAATATGGGTATAGAAATTTTAACCTAGATTTTTAGAGCCACTGGAATCCAGTGAATTTATCGATATATAATTGTGTTTATACGATAAATGTAATTAATACAAGTAAAATAATCCGTTTTAATAATAGCAGCTGTATTTTTCTATCAGTTTTGTTCCGTTTTAGCCGAAAATTCATCTCTATGAGGATAATGGTGTTTGAATTTCAATTACATCCTGTATAGTTTATTGGTCAGAATTATCCGACCGGCAATCGAACGACCTGACTTCGATTCCCATTGATTAACATCAACAATAATTTTTCTAAAATCTTTTATTATAAAAAAATAATTCATACCTCCTCCTCCTGAGTAAAAAAACAAAGAAATATATATTTTTGAAATACTTTAAAAACTATAATTTCAAGATAACGGAATAATTTTGCAAAATTTTACGTCTTAACTTTAGTGTGAAACATTAATCATCTCAATGAATGAATGCAATGGTCAATTGAAGTGATTCATTTCCGCTTTTCGTATATATATATATATATATGTATAGTAATTAAATCGACTAAAATTATATGAAATAGATATAGATTGAAATTATTGTGATGAATGAGAGTTAAATAAAGATAGATAGATATTTATATATGTATATATGTATAAATGAATGAATGAAACACGGTAATAATTGTATAGATCAGACTATATATGCTCCCCGGCAGCTGTACAACAACAACGACCACAAACACACTCGATTATCTCATTAAAGTGTTAAAGAGTTCAAATGTTTACTCGCCCATTCATCAGTTGAACATGTCGTTAAACATAATGATGGTGTTTTTTTTTTTGTTTTTATTTTTTATGCAATAAATCATCATCAATAAAACGATCCAAAGAATTTACCATAAGACACTTGATTTTTTTAGAGTTATACAGGCTGGACCATAAGTAATGGTACACAGTAGAGCAAAAGTAGATTTCTCATATCAAAATAATAAGATATCTTATTACTCAAAAAACCCACACATACCAAATTTTATGGCTGTATCATTAATGCGTTCAGTAATTATGCAAAAAATTCAAGAAAAAAATTGAATTCGACACCCTGTATCACAGTTAGTATCAACTTTTAGTACAAGGTAAATTAAGCTAAATCTTACTATATTTTGATATGAGAAATCCATCTTTGCTCTGTATACTATTACTTATGGTCCACCCTGTATATCTATCGACTTTATATGTGTAATTTTCTATTGAGGATGAGCTTTTTAGAATTTTTTTTAAATCACAGTACTTTGAACAGTACATTTTAGTTGGAGGCTATTCTTTTTGGTTCCACTAATGCAATTTTGAGGTTTTACCAGTGTAAATAATACTGATTTTGCTCGATTTTATCGAGCTCGCCGAATATTTTTGCTCAGTTCTCAGATGATCTTTTTTTTTGTTGAATTTTTTATTACCGCATATTCGGTTAATTACACTAATAAGCTGTGATGCTGATCATTTTTTAAGTGTAACACCGACTCCCATCCTACACATAGATGTCATAACCATGTGCTATTACAAAAAATTCCTCATCCTCACCACAATCTGTTTTATGGTAGTATAGATTTACAATATTTATATTTCTAAATTACTGTGACGCTATATCCGAAAAGTATTATAAAATTTTCTTTGTATTCCTCCTAAATTTGTAGATGGTCATCGAATTGGTTGATAAATAATATACAGGGCCACCTTAACCACAGGACTATAAATGGGCTATAGCGCTGGGGCGGAAGCTTTTTGGGAGCGGCAATTTTTGTTGCTGATGTACATTTTTGTAACCTACTGTATGTAAAGAGAGACGCATTTTTTTAGTAACCCACGGGCGTCGATTATCTCAAGACAGTTCTGCGGTAATAGTAGTCCGTGGGCCGCTACTCGATGGGTAAATATGGGTTCAAAATTGATTTTCGAAGAGTAGAACCGGAGAAATTTTTCGATGAAATTTTAATTCCTCAAACACTCAATGTATAAGAAATTTAATTGAATTTAATAATAATGAAAACAAATAAATATCCAAAAGTAATAGCCTTGAACATATAATTTCAACATTCTCTATATAAGTAGGTATATAAAAATAAGCCTCTCCTCAATTTTATTTAATATAAATTTTGATTTATTGATAATAATTTTCGTGGAATTCAATTTTTCCATGAGGTAATAAAACAACAAAAATTTGCTTTACAATAATGAAAGAAAAAAAAACTATATCCTCCGGCAAATGTTTATATATCGACAAATTAATGATTAATTAATTTTTAATTGATATTCTGATAGATAAATAAATAAATAAATAAAAAAACACGATAATTTTGCAATCGAATATTGAGCAAATAGAATAATCACACCAACAATAAGGGAAAGTTTTAATCAGCAAATCGGATCCTGATGAACCATCAAATATAAGCCTTACACTTATAACTTTGCAGAATCAAGCTATATACAGAGTTTAGTCCGGACCCGACCATTTCCTTTATTCTCCGGCAAATTTTCAAATCGACAAATTTATTCTGCTCATAATTAATTAATTTTCAATTGATATTTTTATAGATAAATAAAAAAAGCACGATAATTTCGCAAATAGAACAAATAGACGGACTGCAGCAAAGTTTTACCAGTAAGGCAAACTTCATCCAGCAAAGTTCTTTTAATCGACTCCTGAGCTTGTCCTGGTGCGAGGCAAATGAACCTCAAACTATACTTTAAGTTTTCAAAATAAGGCTAGTTTAGACTTAACCATACCTTTTCGGGGATATACCTTATTACTAGATCCTAATCATGGTTTACCCGATATTCTCTCTACTGGAGTCTGTGTAAACCCATTGGAATAACTTATATTGAATTGATGATTAGGAAAACAATGGGGATTTTGTTGGTTCGAGCAATAGAAAAATCAATTTCCGCGCAATCATAAAAGTTCATCATATATCAAATAAACATGTGTTATATATTGAATAATAATTTAAGCGACGGATATATGAAAATAACACACCAGAATTCATCACAAACATGTTCTATAATATAATTTTTTTATTTCTAATATAATTACAATGTTACACTATACAAATAACTAAATACATCACATAATTTCCTGAAAATATTTACATCTATACGCAACATAATTATATATATTTACAACAACATTTATATACAAAATAATATTTATATTTTAAAGATAGATATTTATTTTGTTATCATTTTTGGATCGAAAAAACAAAACAAAAATTGAGATCGTTTGTACAATTGGAATTTATAAATATTTCTCCTATCAACTTTGCCTTGTCAAAACAGTCACTGGTTTAAATAAGCTATCCGGACTTCGTCTAGGTTCCGGCGAACTCGACGAACTCGACGGCGACAATGCCTGTTGTTGTTGTTGTTGTTGTTGTTGTAATAATCGTGAATGTTGTTGTTGTTGTGGTCCAGGTATCCGGAAGTTACCATACAATTCTAATGGTTGTCGAAAAAACGGCGTTGAATTCAAATCATTTTGATGACCAGCCGCCGGTACTACCGATGGTGCCAATAATCGTTCCATATTAAAATTTTGTTGATGCGGCAATAACGGTGTCGGTTTTGGTAACATCGAGGCAGCTTGTAAATATGGATTATAACGTTGATAAACTGAAGCTGCCAACATTGCCGCCGATGATGGTGTTGTTGGATAGAAATTATATGGTGATGGAAATGGTTGTAATGGCTGATATAATGCACCCAATGCTATTGTACGTTTGAATGCAGCTAATCGTGAACGTGATGCTGCTGTTGAACGTCGCCGTAATTTACCGGTTGTACCACCAATAAAGACATCTTCAGCAGATGGATCCAACATCCAATAATTACCTTTGCCGGGATCGTCATAATGACGTGGCACTTTTACAAAACATTTATTCAAACTTAAATTGTGACGGATCGAATTCTGCCAACCTTGTTTATTTTCCCGATAATACGGGAAATTTCTCATTATATATTCATAAATACCGTTCAATGTTAAACGTTTCTCCGGACTATTCCTTATTGCCATCATAATTAAAGCATTATAACTATACGGTGGTTTTTCTTTATTATTCTTTTTCTCATCATTATTCGTTTCTTTACTTTTATCAGCATCATCGCCGTTATTATCATCGTCTTGAGTGGAATCTTTAGAACAATCTAATGGTGGCGGTGTACCAGTCACATCTAAATCACAATCTGAATCACTTAAATCAGCTTCTTCGGATATTTGACTTGCTTGTTCATTTGTATCGTCTTCTGGTGTTTTGGGTGCTTCTAATGCCGTTTCTGGTAATATTGAACTGATTGAAAATGATGATTTCAAAGGTGTACGTGCCATTGTTGGTATCATTAAAATTGTTTCTTCTCTTTTCACCATATTTACATAACACTACACTTTATTATTATGATTGTAAAAACAGTCTATTTTCGAAAAATATCTCCAATTAGTAGAAGAAATAGTACAAAATAAATTATGTCAAACAACTCTCCCACACAACGTTCAACTAGCGACTGAAGTTTATTTTCAAAATAGAACCAGTTTTGTGTCGTGTTGGTTGGAGAAACATAAAAATAAACTTGTGTGTAAAATATATCCAACCAATCTCATACAACAACCAATCAACAATGTGGTCTTCATGAAACCACTCCTTAGTTATATATTGAAAACTCCGCCTATTCTCGTTGTTGTTATATTTAGTGGGGGATATAACACTGATGTATTAACTTGTTTGCTGACAGAAGAGGGTTGTTTTGTTTGTTTTGTAAATTCAATGGTAACATTTGGTAACACACTATATAGGAAAATATATATGTATAGCGATATATATTTGTAGTGATGCGGGTATTCTTAAAAATTTCGAAACGATCTATTATTGCCCCGTATATACACAACAACCACCTGGTTATTGTCGATAGATATTTGTTACAATTCCAATGTTAATGTCAAAGGTTTGTGTTGTAACAATATAACGCTGATTTGATGATTTCTCAAAACATACCAAAACTTATTTACAATAGTCGGCTATATTTATTTGGTTGTTCTATATACCTACCCCGAACAAAAATCAAGGGCGAAAGTCAACAAATTACAATCACCCTAAATTTTTATACCGAAAATTATGATACTGTCCGACCTAGGCATCAATAAATCTTTGCATTTACACCATCCTCAGTTGCGTTAAGTTACGACAAAAGTTTGACATGCGCGTCAATTTGTTGAAATAATAACTCTACTGTAGTATACCTTTCGCTCTTCACGTATTAAAGTGCATGTCAAACTTTTATTGTAACTTCAGTACAACTACAGATGACGTGAATGCAAAAAAGAAATGTATCTATGGCAACAAAAGTATTCTATACGGCAACAAGAAGGTGCACAAAAATTGGCAGAAAAATCGAGTTTGCCACTCTGTAGGGCAAAACACATAGATGAGCAATATCACTTTGTAGATAACGAAATGTTCGAAAATGGAATTTTGGATTTGGAGTACCTTCTATTGGATCAAATGATAACAGATATATTTACCAAAGATAAAGCACTAGAATTGCGTGTTTTATATAGGTTTAGAAACCACAGATTGTACGAATGGCTCATCAGTTTCGAGAGGGGCGTTGTTGGTAATAGCAATAGCGTTGATATAGGAAATTCACATTTGAGAGAGCGTGGCGGAAATAAGACTTGGAACCCTTCGCCCACCACACCGCACCTCACTACAGTAACCTACTTAACAGTGAGGTACAGTGTGCGCGGTGTGTGGAGGGTTCTAAGACTTAGCTCCACCCATGCCCTGTCAAATGTACATCTTCTATAGCACCGAGATAAGTTGTCCAGATACAGATAGATGAGATATAGTTGTTTACTGTTTATATTTGTTAATATTAATAATAATTTATGTAAATGTATAGCAATCAACTATACATAGTTTATTACCAGTTTGGCTTCCTGATTATAACTTTTAGATCATCTTCAATGGAATACTCCAGCAAAACTACACGAATTTTACTTACAAAAATGAATTTTTATATATTCTAAGAAGTTTCAGGAGAAAGTCATGGGACATTTTAAACGGCAAGTATTCAGATGATACATTCCCTGATATAGATCTGACTGGTCTGCAAGATTACCCGATTTGACTCTGCTCGATTTGTTTTTGGGCCAATCTATTTTTTATTTTATATGGTGTAATATCACTGAATTCAGGAGACATAGAGCGCTTTCTATAATAATAAACGCTAGCCATCGCGCTTCTATCGTTATGAATAAAATTGTTTTTTTTTATGTTCAATTGCGTCTATGTAGAAATTGTCTAATTATTTTTTTCAAAGTTATGATTTTATTCCTCTAAGATAAGTCGTTATGATTGGTCAATAAATAATGTAATTGGAACTAAATAGATCATATTACAAATTTATGTGATAATATTTATAGTTATTGGCTCCATTGGGATATAATATTCAAGTCAGTTTCACCTAACAACATAATCTATATACTATAAGTGGTAGATTTTAGGGGTTGCTTGTTGAATATAAAAATCGAGCCGCAGCTGTTTAACATCTCCGGATCTATAATTGACATTCGACTCCTCTACACGGATTTTATTATCAATTTTTATTATTTATTAAACATTGGTGGTTGTTTTTTTTTTTGTTTTTTTAAATCTATTTATTCAAGTATAGTTTCGATAATAAAAATATTATTAATGAATATAGGGGGAGATGGTTGATTTTGCAATATTGAACTGATGAATTAATCCATCGAATCCAACCTCTAGGCGTATTGTTGTTAATCAACAAATACGTATAAAAGAAATAGTTGAATTGTCTAACATCAACAGACTGAAAATGGATCTAAATAAAAAAATAATAAATATCGTTGTTATTATTATTATTATTATTGGTGGCGGTTCCCAAACTTTAATATTTAATCGATTGGAAATAAGGGTGATTTCAATTATAGTACTTATATAGAAAAATTGCAAGCGAAAAAAAAACACTAATTCACACTTGACTTGAACTAAATATATGAGAAAATCGACCCTAATTCTTTACGTTTTATTCTATTATATTTTTGTTAGATAAGTGATATTGAGAAATTTGGAAATTTTTCGAAAACTATATATAGGTCATTTTATGTTTGTTAAAAATGATACATTGACCGCATGCGGTCAAGACCGAAAACCATATAGTCATAAATTATAATAAAAATTTGGACATATAGTCGATTTTTATATTGAAAGAAAAACCAAATGCAATAAAACTATATTGCCCTTGTTGTTGTTGTTGTTGTTTGTTGTTAACGTAAATTTGTTGGCCAAGATTCTATTTTATATAAAGTAAAATTCCATTTTGTCAAGTTTCTTTGTTATTCGAAAACAACAAGAATCTCGACAATATCAATAAAAACAAACCATAAATTTTACAATTAGAAAGTAAAAATTTAGTAGGAAATCAACAAAAACCAAATGTAATTTCTAAAAAATTTTACGTCTTGTCTTGATAGCTCGTGCCGTATACACATTTGAACAAAAATACAATTTTTGTTCATTAATTGATAGAAGACAACAAAATCTTGACGACGATTTCATTGAATGAATTTAGAACCTAGATCAAGTCGAAATATCGTGAGAGAGCGAATATAGTCTCGGTTCGAAATAAACAATAAATGCGGGTATTTGAATTAAACATGAGCATTCGATGGTGTTTGTTTTGTTTGTTCATTCTCTAAATACAAAATATATATATGAATGAATCAAATATACCCACATCTCACCAATTTAGATCAATATCAACTAATGGAAACAATAGGAATTATAATAATAGAGCTATAGGAAATCGACAAAAATACCCAAAAAATAAAAAAATAATAAATCTAATTGGAACTGTAACATATAATCAAAATTTCGAATTCTCCATCCCCATCTCTACAACAATAAATAATTTGTATTGTTAGTTCCTCTATATTCGTCTCTAATTATTAGCTACCAGTAGTGAGATAGAGATGAAGATTTCTCTCGAGAATACAAAATCATTCAACAATACAGGAATAAGTTTGAACAAATTTATTGTAGATGAAGATGGAGATTGCTTTTTATAATTCGGTATATAGTGGATAATGGAGAAAAAACGAATCCACCACCAAAGTTTCAATATTTCCACTTACAGGTATGGATTTTTGTTTTGTTTCTCTTCTGGTTTGAAATCCGACTCTGCTATATTGTAATATTTTTGTAATACGTTTTTTCTTGTTAAACATATAGAAGGGGGTTGAAAAACGCGACCGACAACCGCCTTCATATTTATTTTTATTGTAGCTAAAATATCCGTATGTTTGGTGATGTCTGGGTTGGACGATCGTGTTTTTCCACTTATTGAATCAATTATTTTATCCGCTAAGGGTTGGCAACAAAATAACGTAATAGTAGTAGTAGCGAAATCGTACGATTGTATATATATGTATACATTTTATAATCTCCCTTGAAAACAAAGAAAAATAATTCGGTTTTATATAACCAATAGTAGAAGTGCTGATAGTTGTTTTTCTTTATCAACAACAAAAATAATAATAATAATCGCTAATTGCTGGGGGCGCAATTAAATTAATTAATGTAAAAAATGTTATAAAAATGTACACACACCGAGAACATCCCTTTTAATGGTCGGATTATATATAAAATTGAAAGAGAATGAAAACGAGATTTAAACGCAAAAAAAATAATAATCTCAACAATATATAATAGAAGGGGGCACGTTGCGAAAACAGTTGACACGCGGCCAAAACAACACACACTATATAGTATATTGGACAACATAACAACTATACAACACTACGTTCGATTCTTGTTACAGTCTATTGTATTGTTGCTGATGCCAAATCTAAATAAACAGCAAATAATTATAAGATGATGCGTGTTTTGGGGGGACCCCCGTCGTGTACGTATATATAAGCCCAAATAGATATGGGAATCGTATTCCGAAAAACGTAATTTACCCTGGAGCTATATGCTATACTAACTACACCCTTTCACAATAAACATTGATTTTTTAGTTGTAAACATTTTATTTCTTCCAAAGAAAAACTACCAATAGATGATTGATTAATGTTGTTGTTTAATTTCTATTTATTCCTTTTTTTTTATGACAGTAGTTAATAGTTACGAAAAATCTAAAAGCTTTGCATAATTAAAAAAAAAAAAGCTATAGAACGGTTATGAATTGTTGATGTTTTATTTTTTATGAAATACTCATATATAGATATATAGACTTAAGTCAGTTTGATTTATAATTTAAGTTTATGTTCTACAATAAAAACATTGTTAGTTTACGCTTGGTAATTACGACTTTATGTTACCTATTTTATTATTGATTCCTCTCTATTGTATAGTTAAAAAGTATAGTCGTAAAATAAACGTTATATCTATAGATACATACATACGTGGACCATTTGCCTCTTCCGGACTTAAATTCAATCACAACTACTCAATACCAAAAATCAAAAAATACAACAAATAAACTCGCTTCATACCTATAGGTGTTGTTTTTTTTTTTGCTTTCAATTTTGTGACTTTTGTAGATTAAGACATATATTCAATTTTGGTCCTTTTTGTTGTTGTTGTTGTTGTTTGTTGAAAATTGTATGTCGGTAAATTTCAAAAAGCAATCACCACAACAAACACCACCATTTATTTCTACTTAGTGACATTTCGCATTTGCCACGCAGATTACAAGAAAACACGTGGCGTCATTCGTTGTATTAGTATTATTATTATTTAGGCTTTTGTTAATTATTACCTTTTCACCAGGTTATACTACTGCCATTCCCCTGAAAATGCGGTTATATTTTCAAAAAAAAATAATATAAATGTAGATATATAGTTTCTTGTGTGACACAATAAGTTCGAAAATTTGCCGACAAACACAATGGTAAAGCCGATTTTTAAAAACAGACCATAATAATAACGAAGGTTCTAGGTCTTGTCAACCACTCGTCAATTCTATATATGAGAAAAATCCTCTTATGCGATAATGGAATAACCGATAGTCAGTTTCTATTAAAATTTCAAAAGTTAAAAAGAGTATAGGAAAAAAGACAAAACGAACCAAAGAATTGACAATAAGGTGTTGATAATTCTTTGGGAATTGAGCGAATTGAAAAACAAAAAAACTCATTATTTTGACTTTCCAAAATCGGATCTTCCACTCATGAGCGGAAGACCCGATGGTGGGTGCACCAATCATCCTCACCATCATCATAACATATGTATATAGGTATACAATGGTTGTTTTTGTTCAAAACTAGAACTAAATCTTTTCATATATCCAAATATATATATATATATATATATATATAGAAATAAGAAATCACCAACTGAAAATGTTTCAATAGCTTGTTTGTTGTTTGTATATTGCTTATATTCTTTTGATTTTTGTTGGAAAAATGTTACAAAAATATTCTACGAAAACCTCTCAATCATCACCCAGAATATTTCTCCAATTATTGACTATTGACATTTTGTGTGTAGAAAAACGGGTATCGCCCACAAAAACCAATTCGTCATATACATATATATAAATAAAGCTGAACAAGCCAAATTGATGGATGGATATGATAGAGATGGAAAAGAAAGTCTTATTATAATAAAAGAAATCGAAATCCATCATAAAAACCCTTTCTTAATAACCTGAAACAGAAGAAAAATAATCAAAAATCAGTATTTATTAATAGCCACAAATAAAATATTGTTGATTTTTACGCTTGTAACTTTAGATCATTTGATTCTTTTAACAAAACGAGCAGTTAATTAAAGTAAATAGGGGTGTTTTGGAAATAGACCAGTTCAACGTAAATTAATAATTATATGATAAACTTTAATGAGTGGATGAAATTACAATAGAAGGGTGTCTGCTTTTATCATTTGTTATTATTATTATTTTGATTATTTTTAGTGGGAAGAGGAAGTTGGTTGCCGCACCACGATTTCATGAAGATTGTGCGTGTTTTCACTATATAATATAATAGTTCGGATGCGGGTCTATTATATCATTTATTTCTTTAATAGATATACTGTACTATACTTCAATTTGATGTTAAATGATGTACAATATACTAAACAACGTCAAAATGTTAACAAAATTATACAACAATAGATACAATTTTTCAATTAAATTCATACGATTTTATCGAATATAATTGTTGTAAACAATCATATTCACGATCATAGTTGGAATGAAATTCAACCAACAAACATATATACAAACACTAATGATGTTTTCTATTAAGTAACATGTTTAAACACAAAACAACAACAACAACAACAACAACATATGACACCTACTACTATTTAGGGTGCTTTAAGCTGCTCATTATCATGACATAACCCACCTGGGTTTCTATATGTTGTTGTGTTATATATCCATAATCATCGAAATTCGTAAATTAGGCTCAACATTGACAACAACCATACGATTGGTATTAAGTTAGTTTGAAATTATTATACAGAAATAAAATATTCCAATTTGTATAAACAGGAACCATTCTTTTTGTTTTTTTTTTGTTGTTGTCTATTTCTATAAAATAAAAATAGTTTTAAATTATAATAAAAAGAAATCACACACCACAGGAACTAAGGCACTACTACCACATTATTTGAAATTTAATTTATGACAGTAGGTCATAAAATCACATGTACCATATAATAACAATACAACAATAATAAAAATAGGGCAGATGTCATTCAAATAGATATTTAACAAAAAAGAAGGAAGGAAAAAGAAACGACTTATAAATGGGTTATAGAATTAGCAGGGGGTAAGTGGTTTTTTGGTCAGAAAATGTTATTATTATTATTATTATCTTATTATAGGTATATAGTTGTTAAAATAGAATCTATTTGTTGTTGTTGTTATTGTTGTATTGTTTTTTCTTTTGATCGTAAGAAAAAGGACATCGTTAGTAAACTTACTCCAAGTGAATATACATGATTTGGTATTTGGAAAATAATTGGATATTGGAGATATAGCCAGTATGTGTGGACGACAACTCCGGAAATAACAAGTAAACGAAATTCTAGAAGCATAAATTTTTTTTAGTTATACCTAACTATTATAGAGAAATCGATATTCCAAATTACTCTATAATCATTATTTAATTAATTACCTTAATTACAGAATTCTATTATCTATAAGTATAGGAAATAAATTATTCTTTATTCAATTTGGCCAATTCTTTACGTTTAATCTCCAATTCCAAATTATAAATCTTCTTTTTCATTATAAACTCCAATTTAGCAATATCTAATCTACGTTTATAATAATCATAAGTTAGTGTCGTTGTTAATTTTCGTCGTCGTTTTATTGATTGTCGTCTAGAATTATTTCCATATTGACGTATTCTTTCCATATTTGGCGATAAAGTCTCATCAATTCCACAATTTTCTTGTTCTTTCTTAATTACAGTCTACATGAAATTGATAACAATAAACAGATTTAGTGTTATATATAGATATAATTTTGTATATAGACAACCTTATCTGTAGACGAATTAACCTCCTAAAAATAAAACAAAAATACATTTTTATATTAGATATTGAGGAAAAAATTGGCAATTTTACATATTTTGGAATAAAAGAATCTCTTCTATGTCGTTTCAAATTATTGTACAACATCTTCAATTGATATGAAGTTCTTGTATCTGGTTGAAAATGAATATTGAATTCTTCAGCAATTTTCGTCCATGTAGTTCGTTTTCTTTTTATTGTTTCACCGTCTGTATTCTTATTTTCAATAATCGTTGAATATCTATATAGGTATATTCGAAAAAAATCTGTTCGTTTATAGTTTCTAAATAATTATTATGATCGTTAATTACTCGGAAATTAATTGCAAAAGTTTCTGTTTCTCATTGTCAGTAAAATTCCTACCACGCCGTGCTTTATTCATGTCTATTTTTTTATTCTTTCTGATTTCCGTTAAAATCCAATAGAAACTGGATTGGTATTTTAATTAGAGAATTACAAAATGCTAAAAAGAAAATAGTAATTAATTAATAATTGTTTAATTAAATTATTTAATAACGGTCAATTATTCAAGTGTCACTTAATTAATAATTAAATAATGATCAATTTGCATAGATATTGGACCAATCACAAATCTTGACTATTGTCACATGATTTATGTTAATCAATTGTTAGTTTAACAAACCTGATTAAAACTTCTAAAATCAATTAACTCAAATATACTAAAATATCACGTTTTTTTTTTATAATAAATTCCTGTTCGTTTCTTCCTACTTTCGATTGAGATCAATTAAATTCCAGAATAATTAATGAATCAACATTAATTATTAACAATTATTTTTCAAATAATTCGCGGTTATCTCTCGACCAATTAGAATTCTAATTTAATCTAGTTTACCAGAACGGTAACTTAAGTTCCTCGAATGTTCCTAGATTTTGACATTATTATGAAGACAAGCGTCTAGCCCCTGAGGGTCCTACGGTCACTCGATCAACGCATGCGCACGCATCTTCATTGA
>JAZBGX010000655.1:12575-27291 GCA_037414775.1 Zonitis immaculata | reverse complement strand
TGAATGATGACTATACGTCATGGCTATATGGATCGCTAAACAACCAATATAATCAAAAAGCTTTTTCTTTACAATCGAATCACATCGTTATCGTTGGGCAAACAAAAAAAAAATACCTAACAAAACAATAATTCATATTATGAGTTTCAAAAAAAAATAATATTTTGAATCTAGTCAATGTTTCAGCTCTAGAAATTTTCTCCCGGTTTTCCACCTAACTGTAATGACGTCAGATAGGGGAGTTTAATGACGTCAGAAGGCCTTAACTCAAACTAGGTCATTCCCTTTTTTTTAAAAGTAGAACAGTGACCGGAGCGAGGTCATTCCTGTTTATTTTTTAAGAATAACAAAACTTTTTTCTTGAACCAAACGATTTTATAATGAATAACAATTGAAGGATATAGCATTCTAAATAAACCAAATGAATTTAACTGACATTCGTATGAATTCGAAATAGGCGAAAACATAAAAGAAACAAAAACGTGAATGTTTTGGTGGAGGCGCCGGGCGAATAGTTTGTTTAAAATAGTAATAATAAAATTAATGTGAATATTTATAGCATAATCAAATAAAAAGATGAAAAGCCAATTGTTTGTGAAAATTTATTATGAAAATAATTCAATTTACAGTATAAAAATTTAATTTTGGCGGATGCGCCAGGTTAGTTATTTTTTGTTTTGTAATTTTTTTTATGAACGTTGTTACAATTTCCTTTGAACACTGAAGATGTTTTTTCCTTTGTTTATTTTAGAATTGTCATCATAGATATGGGGGATACGTGAAATATATTTTTGTTCGTTTAATTTTTAGGATAAACGTTTTTTTTTCTTTCTATCTATCAGAACGTCCAGTAAATTGTGAGTCAAGACATAAAAAAATAAAATCGACTCGTAGGATCGTTTGTATTTGTTGTCACAACAATAACATTGTTATAATAACTAGGTGCACGTGTCAGAAATTCTATATTCCGATCATATGGGAGAATATTCTATAATTCATAGTTATATATTGAGTTATTATAGATTGGAATATCAGAATATTGAAAATAAATAAGTTTAATGTTACACTTGGGTGTTTTAGAGATATTAGATAACTAATGCTAGTTTTGTATTGGGGTGTTTAATATTATTGTAAAACCTACGATAAGCTATTCGATTGATTTCAAAAGATCGATTTCATATCACTATTAGAACGTATTGGATTTCGTGTTAGTTGAGTTGTACGGTTTAAAATTACAAAGTCTGTATACAAAGTTTAAGATATTCTCAATAAATTGAACTCCAATTCTCAAATGATCAGTTAGCTATAGTCTTAAGAGATTATCGATTTTTTTCTAGAATAATCTAGAAATTTTGTATCTTGTTAGAGGATGCCTCCTGATGCCGGAGGTTTGAAATGAGTAAAATACAGGGTGTCGATATTTTGATGAACAAATGTAGATAAAAAAAGGGGGCCTTTCTCGATCTTCCTTGACCGGACATTCCTTGTTTCTCCGTAGATATCCGTCCAAGAGAGGTTACACTGTATTTTATTTAAATTTATAACGAATTATTAACTTAACGAAATCGGAATATAATCGCATTTTTCTTCTTTCAATAAATAGAAGCAACAATTAGTGAGTTGATGAGGAGTGTTGACAATTCTTCGGCTAAAACTTTCAAAAGAAATCTACGGTAATTTGATTGTTTGTTGATGAAAGGGAATTGTCCTGCAGATCTCGCTGGATTACAAAATTGTTGAATACAAATCAAACTATTGAGATTGGATTAGTTTTTCTAAATTTATTGGGATTAGAATCAAACTACCATATAATTATTTATTTTGTTTTTATTGTTAATTATAGGGACATTATCTACAAGGCACTAGAATGTGAAAATGTCTTAACAATACAATTCAAATGAGTGCATTGTGAGAAATAGGAATTTTTAGGCATAAAATTTACATATTTGAACGAATTAAAACAATTTTATAATAACAATCCTTTCGCAATTGGTGCTGTTATTATTATTATTATTATTATAGTGGTAATGTTACTATTTAACAATAAATTACTACAATAATTGAGTCCCTTAGAACAATAAAAATTCTAATATGTTTTCATTGAACATCAATATAATTATAAAAGATTTATATACAAAAGGTTATCGGTAATTTTTAAAATTTACAGTCTTCTCACAAATCAATTGAATTATTCGATGATTATCGGTTCAAACCGGTCATATATTGAATACCACAACCGCAAGAATTCATATACATTCTAGCTTGATTTTTCGGTATACGTTGTGTCGGTAATCCGGATAATCCTCTTACATATGTATAAGTAACTGGTGATCGTAATATACGTTTTGGTTGTGATTTCTCCTTATTATTATTGTTCGATTTCCGTTTATTCTCTTTCGTACAACTACTCGAACGTGAATTTAGATTTAAATTTTGGAAAACTTTCCGTATATTCTCAGCTGATGTTGAATGTTGATGATGATGATGATGATGATGTTTAGAGCGTATTTGTATATCACTACCAGTATCACTAGAGCTGCTCGATATGTGATTAGGTGATACAGATCGACATCCGGAATCTCTAGATGAATTACCATGTTTTTTCATTATTGACGATGAACACGATTCTGAACTTGATGATGACTGACTATCGCTATCTCGATTGAAATTATCGATGTCATTCGATGAACGTCTTACTAATTTACGACTAATAGCACGAAACAGTCGAATACCACGTATCTCTCGTAATGGTGATATACTACCATTATTTGGTAGCATTAGAATTACTTGATTATCTGGCTGCATTACTGATGCCATAATAAAAACAAATAATAATAATTATTGTTATTTGGTTAGTTCGCCGATTTGAGTTTGGGATAAGAACTGATATAGCGTTTGTTTATGTCGCGATTATATAGTCGGAGGGTTGTTAACATAGCGCAAACTCGATAAAATATCACAAAGTAGAAGGGTAGTAAAAGCACGTGAATTCTGTTGATGAAATATCACAACATGAAAGCTTGATTGTTGATTTCTTCGATTCTGTGGTAATTTGTAATTTTGCAAATTAATTATTAATAATTACAAAAAAACAAAAATAAAAGGAAGAAACAACGTGACTTGTCGTGCAGTTTGAAGACGATTTGTAAACAAATTCGCTGCCATTTCACGTGAATCTTCTTACACATAGTTTTGTAAGATGCAACGTGATCTTGCACGTTTTTTTTCTTGTTATAACATGAAGGTTGATTTTTTTTCTCTAAGGAAAATATGAAATAATTGGAAGCAATTGATAAGAGAACTTGAAATTTTAACGAGAAACTTTTTCTTTCGCTATCAAATTCATATTCTTATCTTACATTTTTTCTATACGATACTCTTCCTTTATATCAATGTTATTGAACTTTTAGGTTATTTGAAGGAAAAAAAAAGAACCTGTTTACATCCCTTGATAAATAATTGTAGAAAGTTGTCACAGACGCACAAACACAAATACAGATCGTGGGGGCTTTATTCACTATATTTTGATTGTGATTTTGTTCGCCAATCATTTGTTGACAAATCAATTCTATTTTAACTTTACTGCTCATTTTTTTGCTTGTTAGATTGGAGACTTGTTCGATAATTTACGAAAAAAATAAAAATTGTCGCTATTCTATCAGTTGTCGTTATTATTGTTATTATTATCATTATTACTATTGTTATTATTATTATATTGTTGGAATTGAACAATAGCTCTTAAAAACAATAAGCTATTATTATTAATTTGCAGAAGTCTCATAAAATTAAACAATTTTATCGAATATTTCTATTACGACTTCCCCAAATCTTCCAATAATCAGTTGAATCAATTGACTCTTTATCAGAATTGATAAGCCATCGTCTAAGTAGTGATGATGATAGGGAAAATAATAAAAAAATATTGAGAACAAACCCTGCAAGATTAAATATATAAAAATAAAATAAAATTTCGACTAACCCGGCGCCTCCACCATTTTTTTTATAATAACAAGAATTGCAAAAGTTAACAAAAATGATTGATACAATTGATGGTGCTAAGGATTATGGTAATTGATTAGATTTTGCATAGATACGTGTGCTGAGAATGAATCAGTGGACATTGAAGAAATTAAAACGCTTTGTCCGGTCGGGTTTAGATTGCACTACATCGATATATAATGAAATACATCAGGATCGTTGAATAGATTTCTATGAGAAGCAGTTAGAAAGATCGATTTCATCGAATTTTATAGCGGAGACATATTTTTGAGGTTATTTTTTAATTAATTCTGGAGTATCAATTTACAATACGACTTGGGTATTTTGAGAAATACGATAACTTTCCAATGGATGTTTATGACTGTCACATTCATGAACGGAGAAGCTTGTCGTGAAGTCGTAAGTCGGACGAATAGTCACAACGTTCGTAAGTAGTATAACTAGCGCCTCCGCCATATTTACAGCACTATGAAAATTAGACGCCTATTAGAAAATATTGATAATTATAAGAAATCAATGATAGATCTGGCGCATCCACCAATTCGGCAATCTTGCCGATTAACTTGGCGTATCCAATTTTTTTTTTTTTTGTAATTATAAAATTCAAGATTGTGAAAAATAACTCTCTCTATCATGATGATGATGATGATTATTGTTATTGCTATTTCACATTTTGATTCTTCCAATTAATCGAGATCCTGTCAAAATGTTGATACTGAATTTTGTTTTCGACATTTCAATTCCCACGTGCTATATTATAATCGAAATAATTCAAAATTAATTAAAACAAAAAATTACGCCTAATAAATTACGGATCTATTTCTCCTTGTTTGAGATGAATGGCTACGTTTTTTTCGAAATTTTATTTCTATGTTTTATATAGAAATAATGATTATTCCTGCTATTATTTATAATAGAAAAAATTTGGCTTTCATCAAGAGAAAGGTTGATTGTTAATGAACTTGCCCTTGGTCAATGAGACAAATCTTGGATAATAACCAGCAAAATTTGTCGTCATCATCATTTGATTCTCTATAACAAGTGTCCATCATATGATAGAATAGCACAAGAGAAAATTACTTATGAAAAAAATTTTTCTCAAGTTTTCTATAAATATTGAGAATTTTCGATATATTTGCAAATCGTTCAGCAAAAATTTGTTTTTAGTAAACTTTTTTTCTATTAATTCTGAGTATTCGTCGTATATAAGGGTCAGTCGGTATATTCTGCGTAAATAGAAATATTGACAACATTGAAAGGATTCCAAGTAAATTATTCTAATGAAGCGCTCTCTCTATAATAGTCGTTGTCGCAGGTCGTGGATAAACAAAATAACAATCAGCAACATAATTTTTTTGTAATCAAATAAATTACACACAGGTACCCCATGACGTGGTAAATTACGATAATTCACAAGATTGATTTCAAAAAAAATATAGTTGTTATAAGTTGGAATTTTCCTCTATAGTTTTATATTGATTTTTATTGAAAATTGCTAATTGGATGGATTAACAACAAGGATTGCCTTGACCTTTAATTACAAATCAATTGATTTTAGTGGAAATTCAATTTTTCTCGAGTCGTACTGGAAACAAACAGCAATAACAACAAAAATCGATTATATAAATTTTTAGAATAATTTCCTGCGCAATTTCTAAATATTTAAATCGATAACATTGATTTGATTTTATTATTCTAATCGTTGAGTTGCACATAACTAAAAATAAAATAAACAAAATTCTTTTGTATGTAGATTTTTTCCAATCACGATTTTTTTTTCTATAATAAATATATAAACAGGAAAAATTTGGCAATCTTCGAAAATTATAATAATTCGGTTCGTTTTGTTCTATTTCCCGTTAGAGATTTGTTGTAATTTTGGTGGCAGCAATCCAATATTTCAACTGTACTTATTTTATTTTTATTAATGGAATTTTTATTGGAAAATTGTAATTTTCTGTCTTATCGATAAAGGTTAAAGTTTTCCATTTCTTGCTTATTTTTTTGTTGTTGAATAAATCTAATTAATCCTCTTGAAACAATTAATTTTTAAATGTGTAGGTGCTTAGATTATAATATTGATTAATTGAATTTCAATCGATGTAGGTGTAATGAGAGAAGTCGTTCTGATTGATTCCAAATTAGACACACCTCCGATTCTCAAGTGTATCAACTTTTTTTGAATAATTCAATAATTATCTATTTTTTGCATTTGTTCCAAAACAAACTCTTATTTTGTTTTTTAAGATATTAATTTTGGTGTACTAAAGCTTTCCCTATCCAACTGATGGAGTACTCTTCATTGCCATCTCTTTCTTATAAAGAAAAACATGATGATGGAAGTTGTCCAATGATAGGTTACAGTAAAACCTCTCTTGGACGGATACCTACGTGGAATCATAAAGTATCTAGAGATATTTAGGAAACTGCTATCGGTTAAGTTGGAGTTTTTCAAAAGTGTCTGTTCAAAAGAGGGAAATTTTTGCAGAAATTCAGTATTTTGCAGAGTGTCCGCTCAATAGAGCTTTCATGGAATTCACGTTCAAGAAGACTGGATAATCAGTAAGTGTCCGTTAATTCAAGTTTCACTCTATTATCATTTTTTATCAATAGTATTTTTTTGTAAATTTGGCAACACGAAGAAAAAAAAACAATAATTGTCTTCAACAAATTTTATTAATTATTTGTTACGTAACATCGATAAATTTTGCATTGTTAGTTGTCAAAAAAAATATCAATAAAATTAAATGTTTAAATATAATAACCATAGGGACCATAAGCGTACGGATATGCGGAATATCCAGAAACAAGAAATTGTGGAGCAGCTTTTGGTGCAGCAACTGGTACAGGAGCTGGACTAGCTATTGGTCCTGGATTGGGAGCAGCAATCGGTTCTGGATTAGAAACAGCAACGGCAACAGCCAAAATAGCAGCGAATACGAACTAGAATGAAAATAATTATTCGATAATTTTTATAATATGTTTCAAAATAAGACTTACAGCTTTGAACATTTTGATTGTTTTGATTATAACTGGATGAATTCCTGTCGATTGTCAATCTCTTAAAGATTTTTATAGTCGTAATTTTGCTAATAGGAGGGAGTAATTTTTGTTCCCCTTTTAAATTATTCATTAATTTTTTTATTTAAATGAATAGATAATGGCGGAAAAAAAAACAGTTGTTCTATTTATAAATTGTTTCGGGTTGTATTTGTACGTCATTTTCAGGAACTTGACCCAAGGGCATAAATTTAAATGGAGTGATAATCAAAATGTGTGTCATATAAAATTAAAAACTTTTTTATTGTTGTTATTATTCTATCAAGACACACCTCCGGGTGATTATTTTTAGGTTTTTTTTTAGGTTTTTGTAAACAAAATTGTCATCTGTTCAAAAATAAGACTCCTCTTTTTTTGTTGCATTCTAAATTATTTATTTATTTATTACAATATGATAACAATAGCTATGGAACATTTTTTGAGTTATATGAATAATAGACAATAAAAAACTGGAATAAATTCTATATTTAAATAATGATTCCAAGGTTTTACTTAATATGGTCACACCTCCCAGAAATTTCGATATATAAAACCCTCAATTTAAATCAATCAACCAGAAGTTTGTTTCGTACACGACTACCTAAACAAAATGTTCAAATTTGTTCGTATAATTTAACTTATTCTATTATTGTCTTTATAAAAATCTTAATTAATTAATTTTGTCTTTCAGTTATTTGTTTTTGCTCTCGTTTTGGCTGTAGCTTTTGCTTTGCCAGGACCAGGACCGGCACCGATACCAGTAGCTAGAGCCAATCCAGCACCAGCTCCTGGACCTAATCCACAATTACTTACATATGGATTTGGATATTATCCAGCTTATGGTGCTATTCCATCGGTTGGTACAGTTTTGATCTAAAAAAATGTTCTGTGACGATTGCGAATTTGCCAATGTCTTTCATCAATCTTGAATAAATTTTTTTTTGAAGTATATTCTGTTTTATTTGAAAAAACCCTTATTTGAGACGCCTGACTTGAAAAATTATAGATTAAATACGGTCCTGAGCATACTTTCAAACAATTGTTTTTTTATTTAGGTGTAAACACGAATTCTAGCCGGAAACTCTAGAATAAAGAGATTCATCATCAAAGAGATGAATAAAAAAATTAAATTATACTTTTAGATTATTTGAAATATAGATTTAATCTCAATATAATCAAGTCAGGTATCATTTTCTAATATCAAAGACTCAAACAACGAGAATAGAATTTGTTAACTAAATCCGTTGGTATAGGCGATTTGAATCGATAATAACTCAAATAAATCAATTAATAATTGATTAGGCTAAATCAAGATTACAATACATTTATTATTACTATTATTTTGGGTTTGTTTAGTAATAGAAACTCTCTATGTATGGTAATACTTAAGTTAATGTAACTTAAGAACGATGCATTTTATCAATATAAACAATGAGAGCTTTTCTATAGAAAATTCAATTCCCTGTAAGTTTGTCATAAACTTTTTCGCTGTAACTCCAGTAGTTGCTTTGATAATAGTGATAAGAAGCCAATTGTAGTTAGAATGACCCTCGAAGGTAGCCATAGATGAAACCGTCCAAGTTACAAGAAAATCATTAGGGACATTCTTGAAAACCACCAAATTCTCTATCAATTAAGGCAAAATGCGATGCGATATACTGAAAATTAAAATTTCTGAAGGGTCTTCCATCTCAAAATAAACAAGATGATGGTCGAGAACAAAAATTGTTCCAAATGGAGCACCCTATTGACTTTAGTTTAACAAAGAATATTTTCCCAAATTCAACAAGACTATCATTGCTTCTCTTCCAAAAAGTTGATTTAAAATTATGAATCGAAAAGAAAAAAATGAAAATGACTGAAATCGAGACAAATCATTTGATGATTCGAAAAGGAAATGTATTTATTTTTCTTTGGATTTTTCCAAAAAAATATAGATTTGTTTTGTTTAAATTAAGGTATTAATAAATAATTGATTCGGATTTTTTGTTGTGTTTTCGATCGAAAACTTACCAAGACCTTCAATTTCCGGGAAAAATCCCAAAATGCCTCGTTTGGCTAATGATAAACCTTTAAGGAACATTTTGAGTTTCTATATCAATTCTAATTGCTTGGTATTTTCTAGTTGTGTTGAATATTCCCTTTCCCTTTTGAAATTAAGAAAATTTCCGAAATTAGTTTCGATTAAATAAAAATAGATTATTGGAAGTAAAATTGATGAGAAGCTCTAGTTATTTATTCTTTGTTCCGCAAATATTTGGCGACTTCTCGATTTATTTAGGAAATTCGAAATAAAATCCAAAATAAAGAAATATTTTTCAACAATTTTTATTCAATTATATTCGAAAGACATTGGGCAAATCAACAATCATCAAATGTTTCTCAAATCAAAACTGTACCAACAGCTGGATAAGCACCATAAGTTGGATAATATCCATATGTGAGTAATTGTGGATTAGGACCTGGAGCTGGTGCTGGATTAGCTCTTGCTATTGGTATAGGTGCCGGTCCTGGTCCTGGCATAGCAAAAGCTACAGCCAAAACGAGAGCAAAAACAAATAGCTGAAACAAAAATTATTCGATTAATATAATTATAAATTAATTTTATTAACAGAAAAAAAAAGTAAATACTAACAAATTTGAACATTTTGTTATGTAGACGTGTACGAAACAAATTCTAACAGATTTATCTCGAATCGGGGGTTTTATATATCGAAATTTTTGCGAGGTGTGACCAAATGTTATGCAAGACCTTGGAATAATAATAAATCAAAAGATGAATTTATTCCAGTTTTTTTTTTTTTAATGACATAATTCATAATTTACACAAAGTATTTGTTTTTTTTTTATTATTTAATGCAAATGAAGAGGAATTGTAGGTTGTATCGCGACCATATTTATAGAAAAACAACAAATTCTAGACAAAAAGTCCAGAATGAATAATAAGTTGAAACAAAACAAACAAAAAATTATACAGAGTGTGCCGAAATTAAAACGCAAAGTTACACTCGAGTACACTACTTTAAAAAAGCGATCTCTCGTCTAACGACTTCTATCTCTATATCCTCGATTTAAGGAGCAACTCAGAAACAAGACATCCATAGACAAAATAATGGCTGCTGTAGAAGAATTTAGTGACAGTCGTAACTCGTTCAGTAGCCATTCTACGACTTGTTTTGCTATTTTTGCATCTAGAATACACTGTTGTGAAACGGCCATCTAGTCTCGAGACACCCTATATAAATAAATAAACAAATAATAATCTAATTGAAAAATTATAATAATTTATATTCTATAGTTATAATTTTCGGTGGGTTAATAATAATTTTAAATGATTACCTAGTTGATTTATTATATCAATTAAATCGAGTCATGTTTATTTTTGATCAAAGGCGAAATATAACGACAAAAGAAATAAGTTTCACAAATGCGCCGCTAATAATAAATGATTTGAATCAATAATTATATTTCTATTGATAGATTTTGGAATTTTATTCGTAACTCTTCAGTTATTTCGAATATTAATTAATAAGTCTAATTAATATTAATCAAGATCCAAATTTATATATTTATTGTTTCGAAAATGTAATTGAACAAGTTTTTGATTAGAACAAAAGAATACCGGAATTATTCTTATCAATTTTATCTGGTTGTCGATTGACTCATTTCTTGTCGTCCTTTGATTCCACAAAAATTAACTTTTATTATTAAAAAACCTTTAATAGAAATTTGATTTATTGGTAAAGTTCAATGGTATTGAACGATACTGAAAAACTAACAATGAGAAAGTGCCTTCTTTTTTTTATAACTCTTCAAACAACTACAGAAAAAAGTAAAACCAAATCACATGCTGTTGTATTTTTTTTGTGTGGAAATTCCGGAAATCAGCCGAATATTTCCAGTTTCTTCATAAATAAATTAATAAATTAAGCAACTTTATTTTTTTTGTAATTTGTATACTTGAGTATATTTAAAACCGTGGTCAGAAAGATAACATTTTTCTGACATTATAAAGTTATATTTCTGACATCTATTTTTATCTCAACGCTATCAATATCTTGAAAATTTTCAGTGTTTTATTCTTAGAATTGTTTATTAGAATCTTGTTATGATTGTAAATGAAATCCAATATATATATAGTTACAATAATAAACATGCAAAAAGCTTTAAATATCAATAGAAAGTTTATAGCGTATTATTATTATTAGGAATTTTCCAAATATATATTTTCATATCAAATATTATTAAATTTATAGCAAATATTGTTATTTTTCCATTTTCTATTTGCATTTTCATTGAATTTTTTATTATTTACAAATATGTTTTTCAGACTATTTACTATAATTATTCCGCGACCCATCTTTAAACTTCCACGACCCAAAATTGGGTCGCGATGACCAAATGATTGCTATCTGCTAAATATAGAGAACATTTTGACGTCAAAACGGTTTCGTTAGCTTTCCGGAAAAATGTGGAAAATTAATATTATTTATGACCATAATTATGTATCTCATACTTAATTATATTTTCTACATTTCTGGAAAAGTTAGAAAAGCCGTTAGAACGCCAAAATGTTCTTTAGATTCTCGACTGTGGGTTTTTTCTCTTCACTAAAACCAGAGTTACGTACAGCTAGACCAAGAGAGCCTGAGGCGATCTTCCGTCCTGTATTGTTTATTTTTTTTATGCAAATGTTGAGGAATCAGCAATTTCAATTAGAAATTATAAAATAGATTAATTCAATTAAGTGAATCAATTAATTACATACTTAATAATAATAATAATAATAATAATAACAATTTATACCCGAAAATTATAATTTTGGGTAATTATAATTTCAAATTAGTATTCGTTTAATTGAGTCACAAGTCACGCGTTGTTGTTTTCTTCCTTTCTATCTTTTGATCAAAAGCGACAACAACAACAACAACAACAACAAAAATGGATGCCTTAAGAATTTAGATTCCATAAATCGCCCAATTATCCCCAAAAATATATTTTTTCATAATAGATAAACAGGTTTTTGATTAGAATTTCATTTGTTCTTGGTGTCCTTTATAGTTTCAACGAAATAAACTTTCATGGATCAAGGTTATTTATTATTATAAGAAAAGCTCTTTGTTCTAGTGGAACAACTGATCCACCTTTAAGTTTGAACAGATATCGGCAATCTTTCTAATTCTAATTTCCAAAGCTTTCTTCGATTGTTTTGAATCTTCATTTAAGGATTAGAGAATGGAGATGGTGATCTAGATTTTCCGGTTTTCCGAATATCTAGTATTTTCCAAATCAGGTAAATATTATTACTATTTATTCCAAATAAACTCTATTAATAAGTTATTTTCAGTCGACATTCTATTTACAATTCATTCGTTATATATATGTTTTTCAGTATTGTCATTATTTCAGTTTCAGTTATTTTCAGTCTATATAATCAGTGTGAATTGTTTTTTTCTTCCAGTTCTATTGAAATCACTTTTGAATGCAAGTGGATATTTTAGTATATGAAAAGAGCTTTATAATAATAGCACACAATAGGAAATACAACACACCTTGTTACGTTGAAGCCCAACAATAAAGCTCTGACGTATTATATTTAATAATCTTATTGTAAAGTTATTAAATAATTATTTAAGGAACTAACAAGAAATTATAAGAAGCTTTCTAGTTCCAGTTAAGTTACAAATATAAATCGGGAAATTTCAATCCAACAAACAAAACTTATTGTTAGTTTTTTGTTTTATCAGTTCTTTCAATCAATTATCAATCGAAAAAATTGGATATGAATGAATGGAATTTGAACGAAACATAATAAACCAATAAAAATTTTAAATTGTAGACGTTGTAAACGTCTTGTTTACCTTGATAGTGCTATAAACAAATGACAATGAAAATAAGAAGGCATAAACATTTCGAACAATTATTTATTATAATAATTAAAATAATGTCATATATATATATAATAATAATAATAATAATATTCAATAAAAACTTTCTCCGAAGGAATTGGCCGATCCTAGAGGCCCTGAAAATTTCAAATCATACCTAGGACCGTTTACATCGCCCAAATTCAACGTTTCCGGTCTAAATGAAAATAAAGTCTTATAGCGTGGTGCACTTTCAATATCATTTATCACAAATAAAACGATAACCAACAATAGAACCTATAATGGAAATATAGCTGAATATTATTTGAAAATTGATTCTCGTATTGCCATACTCACAATAATCGATCGTACCAATAACATTTTGTTTGTCTTTATTTTACAATTGAACGGATTCAAGCGATGTTTATAGATTATATTTTGTTTTGTTCTAGTCGAATCGAGCTATAAAGCTGGTATTGATAGTCGAGCAGGAATTCATTCGATAAAACTTAGAATATTTAATTTGTTGTTGGTATAGTCGTAAGTGGGATGGAGATCGGAATGAAAAATTTGCTAGATATTGTGAAAATTAATTGAAGGCTAACTGGCTGAGGAATATCGAAAAAATTGTAATTTTTATGTCAAACAACCAACAATTTCAATAACATCCGTTTAGGGTAAATTATAACTGGATTAAAACCCGTCTTTTAGTTATTTTATTAAAGTTTTGTTTTGGTTTTGTTATTTTCAAGTGGAAGACACAAACAACTACCTCTACTCATATTTTTTTCGGGAAAAAAATGAATTTTTTAGTATATAAGGCAGTAATTCTACAATGATTCGATCAAAAGAAGTTGTCATTTATTGTAATCGACAAGTCTCAATTATTCTACAAAACAATGTTCAAATTGGTAAGTTTAAGAATTTGTTTTTTCGTAATTAATTATTGTTTGAAATTTTTTTTCCAGGTTTTGATTTTGGGTGTTTTGGCTGCTGTCTTTGCTGCTCCCAAACCAGACACAATCTATCCATTGACTTATACAGCCAATGCACCATTAGTCTATAACACTTATCCATCTCAAGCTATTCCAAGTGTTAATCCGGGTTATGGTTATGCTCCTTATTATAATTACGAATATGGATTACCTTTAGCCTACAGGAATCTTTATCTATAAAATCTTGTAGATGAGTTTTTAGTTTTCGGAAATTATGGATTTTAATAATTTGATTTTCATTATTTTTTGGAATAATTGCAACTTTGAGATTTCCCCAATTGTATTTTGTATCAAATAAACTAAATAATAGAGTAATCGCTTGTTGTTTCTCATTAATTTAAATTCTATAATTTATATCAGTCATGGAAATGACTAGATTGTCATTCTAATAATGATGATGACATTTATTTGATAAGGTGATGATTTGGAAACGTCTCAGGGCGAGCCAAAAAAAATAAATGCATATTTTTATTTTATAAATTCAATCAACACCTCGTATTTGAATACAGAGACGTGCAATAATGACTGATAATTACCATTTTTTTTTCGAAAATTGGAGAGTGGTCGAAATAATTTGTCGCTTTGGAAAAAAGTGGAAAACTTGTTTGAAGAGCTTTTGAATTATAGAAATAAATTTTCGAAATTGCAGAAGAATAACCAGTAGTTTGTCGGGAAAACTTTGTACGAAAGAGACTAAAGCACTTGTTTATTTTAAAGAATTCAGACACGTCTCTATCGCAATTTCTATAAATCAACAAAAAAAAAAACTCCAAAGGTAAATAAAATGATTTGATTCAATTGCTACTTATTTTATTA
>JAZBGX010000655.1:0-12352 GCA_037414775.1 Zonitis immaculata | reverse complement strand
TCTATAAATCAACAAAAAAAAATCTAAAAGGTAAATAAAATGATTTGATTCAATTGCTAATTATTTTATTATTTTTTTGTACTTAAGCCTATAAAATTCACAGTCATTTCAATAATTCTATCGTTTCTCAAACAACAACTAATGATCCAGTATATGGTGAATAAGCTGTATATCCAGCTGAATAGCCAGCATTATAAATTAGAGGTGATGAATAGGCAACAGGTGCAGCAAATGGGGCAGTATATGCAGCAGCAGCAACAGGAGCTGTATAAGCAACAGGTGCAGCAGCAGCAGCTACAACTGGAGCTGTATAAGCGGCAGCTACAAGTGCCGGTTTCGGTTCCGCTTTCGGATCAGCTTTTGGTGTTGGAGCAGCAAAAGCTACAGCAATAACAGCCAAAACTAAAACCTATATATAAACAAATTAAATTAATAAATTGATTAATTATAATTAATTGAATGATAAATCTTACAATTTTCATCATTTTGATAATAGTTGAATTGTTGAATTTGATTGATAGACAACTGATAGATAATCGATAGTATCCATCTGTTTTTATACTATCAAAATTTCATAAAAAGATGATGGGGTAATCATTGTGGAATATTCGTTTGTTAATTATCATTATTATTCAGGATGCGTCCATATGAAGGATAAAACAATCAGTTATGCAATCGCTCTTTTATTTCATTGCAATATTATTAGATCGATTACAATTTGTTTTTTTTTCTATTTTTTTTGTTAATAGAAATTAATATTAATTCAATATCAACATGCAGCTAGTTTTATTATTGATCAAAAAAAAAAAAAAACAACAACAAACAATATTTAAATTATGTCGATTATTTGATTTGGCGAAAAATCAATTTGCATACTGAAGTATTGCACTACAATTTTTTTTTCTTGTTATTTTTGAAATGCTACCTGACATTGTCAATGACAAATTTTCAATTTTGTAATAGACACATTTTAAAAATTCAACACATCAACACCAAATCGGTGTTGTAAAAAATACATGATAACACTTTGAAATTTCATCCCTTCCAAATTCCACAATCAAAAAAAAAATTAAACAAATTTTAGGTATAAATTGCCAATCCATGTCCATAACAAATCAGTTCAATTGTTCCATTTGCAAATTAAACAAACAAACAAACAAACAAAATGTTCAAATTTGTGAGTATATAAAAATTATTCAATTTTTTTTTGTTTCTAATAATAATAATTATTATTATTTTTCCAGTTCGTATTCGTTGCTCTAATTGTTGCAACTGTTGCATTACCCGAAGCCAAACCAGAACCGAAAGCTAAACCTGGTTATGTAGCTGCCGCTTATACAGCTCCAGTCGTAGCAGCAGCAGCTGCTCCAGTTGCTTATTCAGCACCACTCGCTTATTCAGCAGCTTATTCAGCTCCAGTTGCTTATTCAGCTGGTTATGTTGCACCATCTGTATATGCTGCTGGTTATCGTGCCTATCCTGCCTATTCTTCACCTTATGTTGTTGTTTGAGAATAGGTCTTTTTTTATGTACATATAGAAATGTAAAATCGATTGTGTAAATAAAATAATAATCATGAAGGCAATTTTGTTTTGTTTTATTCTATTGTTTATTTAGCAAGAATTTCTATTTAGCTTTATAAAAAGAAAGTTTCTAAAGAGAGATAGTTCTCCTGGTTAGAAATATATTCGAAATTACCAAATTTGTCCTATCTATTATTTTCTCAAGCAATATTTCTACTTTGGCCCAAGACTTTGAAGGCTTATCATTGCTAATTTGGACGCACCCTTGGTGTACAATTTAAAATAAGTTAAATTTAGGCAGACAAAGTTATAAGAAACAAAGTGCATGGGAGAAATTCCTACGTTATCAATGAACAACTTACAAAAGCTTTCTTGGGCGGATACCTTTTGTTCCACTAGGTTAGATTGTATTTTTGAAATAGAATAAAATTTCTAATCTTTATTTAGGATTTGTTTCAAAAATGGCGTAAACTTTTGTTTGCCTCAAATAACACTGTGATAACGACCAGTTGCCGATTCCCCTCTTTTTCTTCTTCTTCTTATTTACGCCATGGATTAGTCACTTTTTCTGATCCGACTTCACGATGCATCTCAACTTAAGTCCCTTCAAATGTCGCTTATTGTTTGAGATTTTGGATACGAGCAGTCAGAATTAACACGAACAAGGGAGTCAGAGCTGTCATCAAATGAGTTTATTTGGAAAAAATGTGCCAAAGGCATACACAATGCTTTGATGGAAACATTGAAGGACTGTGGCCTTCCAAATCTCATAATCGCAAACTGATGCAAGAAGTTTGAGCTGGGCAAAGCATCCACAAAAGATAAGCGGTGTTCAAAGGATACTTAACGGCAAACTTCACATGAACAAGTTGTCCGTAGTTTAGGTTTCTAAAATATTTCCCGCCAATAAGCAATAGGTGGAACAAGTCAATAAATTCGTGACAATGGACGAGACCTAGATCCATTATTTCGATCCTAAATCTAGAAAATAATCGAGGACTTGGGAACGACCGAAGAAATTAAAATTCACAAGCTTCGCGTAAAAGGTTACAGCGTCCATTTTTTGAAATTCCAATAGAATAGTTATTTCTAATTAGAGATGGGCATTATTATATAATTATCAAAGCTTATTGATTCAAAATATAGGACATTCTCTCAAATTACCCATCTCTACTGCCATTCCTTTTAGAATATTGAAAATTCTCAAGTTACGGCTTCTGACGTTCTAATGTTATCTTCTATTAGAAATTAGAGATGGAATTTTATTTTCTTGATATTATTTGGTCTTGTGTCGCGATTAATTATCCTTGAATGAAGAATATGAAAAAATGATCACGTCTCTATTTCAATTATTTCATTGTCCAGGTCAATGACAATCATCATTAAAGAATATTAATGATGAATTAATCCTTAATTTAGCCTAAAATCGTTAATCGGACCTACCACATAAAGGTTATTATCAATGATATAAAAGAACGCTAGAACTAGAGTTGATTATAATCAAACAATCAGTTAATTTGATAACAACTATAGATATCTACAACAAAAATATAAACAAAATGTTCAAATTCGTAAGTTATTTAATTATTTAATTATAAAATTTAATTATAATTTTGGATAATTTCTAGTGCTTCCTTGTTGTTGTTTTGACTTGTGCATTGGCTGCACCAGCTCCAAAACCAAAACCGAAACCGCATTTTTATACTGCAACTTATGCAGTCCCTGCAGTTGCAGCAGCTCCTCTTGTTTCATATTCTGCCGATCTAACAGCTCCTGTTGTTTATGCTGATGAATATTATGAACCTGCAGCTTATTATACCGCCTATTCGGCTCCACTAGTCTTAGTTTAAATTTGTTAAAAAATAAAAATAAATGATTGTTATAAAATAAGTTAATAAATGAAACGATAATTTTAGAATGATTTGAATTTTATTTACAACCAATTTCTGTACAGTAATTTTTTAGAATTTTCAAACAACAATCAAAGGTGCCGAATACGGTGAATAACCATAATATGATGGTGCAACATAACTAGTTGGGTATGTTAATGGTGCTGCAGCATAAGGTGCAGTGTATGCTACTGCAGCCGGTGCAACAAGTGGTGATGTATAAGCAGCCGCTACCAATCCAGGTTCGGCTTTAGCTTTCGGTTGTGGAATTGGAGTTGCTAAAGCAACAGCTATTAGAGCCAAAACTAACACCTGGAAATTATTGTGTCATAATTTTTTTTTTGGAAAAATTAAAAAATACTCACAATTTTGAACATTTTTGTTGGATTTGTTTGAATCAACTGACGGATTCTTGTGGGATTTTCATGGATTTATATAGTGAAATATTACAACATTGTTGTTGATTTAAGTGGGTTGAATTTCAATTGGGTGAAATTATGCTATTTTTTTTTTTTGTCTTTTTGTATATATTACACCATTTTTTTTTATTGCTATTATTATCAAATTGAGCTTATCAGCTGATCTAATTGTTGAAATTATGGTTGTTTATAGTTTTCGCGAGATAAAACATTTTGGACGTAAAATGTAAGAATATTAAACAAAAAATAAGTGCTGGGTATAATTCTTCTATTTTTATTAATTTTTTTTTTCACAATTTGTCAATACAATTTACATTTTAATGGTTTGCTGACCCATTTCTATACAAGTATAAGTGGTGCTGGAGCAATTGGTGCAACAGCCAATGGTGAGATTAATGGTGAGCCGGCAGTTAATAAAATTTGTGGTTTGGCTTCAGGAGCAGCAAAAGCAACGGCCAATATAACAGCCAAAACAACGAACAACTATAAATTAGAATTTTCATTAATTAATCAATCAAATATATCGATTTTTGATCAGTTTAATAAAAAAGTAAACTTACCAATTTGAACATTTTTAAGTTTGTTTCTTGATTGTTTCGAATCAAATACAAATTTTGATTAGATTCCTTTAGCTTTTATACAAATAATTGACGCCTTAGAATTGAAAAAAAAGAAAAATGACGCAATTATTCATCGAAATTAATAATACCGGAAAGCAAGTTCAAATTTATTAATAGAGGAATATTTTAGTAATCTTTAGAAAAAAACACTGTATTCCATATTAACATTATTTAGGTGCAGCTTCAATAACAACAATAATAAAAAACTGATTTGGATATCATAAAGACGAGTTTTGAGGAAAAGAAAATTCATATATTGATAATTTTCCAAAGGTCAAAATTCGATTATATTCAGGAATTTATTGCGTACTTTATTAATCGATTCAATAATTTAATTAATAAAGAAACAAAATCTTGATTTATAATCTCTTAAGGCGTAATTCCTTATTTTAATTAATTCAAATATGATGTGGTCAACTTACAGTATAATATTATAGCATTATTTGTTAAATTGTATTTTATATTCGTTTTTCCACGAAGAATATTGTCCACTTTTCCAAAGCCATAGAGATTGATAGAGAAAGAGAAACTGCGTCAGATAGAGAAATTGTGTGAATGAACCAGACATGAAAAAATAGTGATAGGGAAATATGGAGAGCAAAACATAGAGAAAGTGAAGCTCTGAATAGGATAAGGGGAAGTGGTGGAGACAAGAGAGAGAGGGAGGGAGACTGAGTGAGGTAGAATTCAAGAGAGAGAGGAGTATGAGAAAAATAGGGAGATAGATGAAAATAGTGAGTGAGAGAGAAATATGATAGAGAAGGGGTAGATATAAATAAGAAAAGAAACAGTCTGAGAGAAATAGAATGGGTAAAAGGGTAGATATGGAGGACAAAAATATAAGGGGAAGAGAGGGATGGAGCTAAAGAGAAAAAGAATAAGTAAAAGAGAGAGATATCGTTAGAAAGAGAGACAGAGAGAGAGATATAAAGAACGAGAGGAGAATGGTGATATGATTTTTCACTGACATTGCCAGATTTTTGAAAAATTAAATCTCATTATAGTTCCAAAGCAAGTGTGATAAGAATTTAGAGAGTAAACCAGTGCTTCCAAAACAATAGAATAGAACTACAGGATTGATTTTTAATTTCAAAACCGTGAAAATTTCCAATAGGAATTTCAAATGAATAGAAATAATAGAAAAAACTTTTATTTAATTTTTTTGTAGAAACTTTATTATTTTTGGTTTTTTTTTAGAGGATCAATTGCTAGATTTAGATAATTCCATGGTTTATGATTCGTTTTGTTTTTGATTTTTGAGGGACCAATTGCCAGAATTTAATAATTCTATTATTTAAAGTGTAGTAATGAGTCCAGTCCATCCTGGTGAAACAACAGGAACACCAACTGGCGATATGACATCAGATATAATCCATTGCGGATTTGGCTTTGGTGCAGCCAAAGTAACGGCAACAATAGCAGCCAAAACTAAGAAAATCTATAGACACATAGAAATAAATTAAATAAATCTATTATATGAACAAAACCGAAACGAGATCAACTTACTAAACGGAACATGTTTTAGATTTGAATTTATCGATTATTTCCAATCAACTATAATCTTTCTTATGAATCTTCCAGCTTTTATATTGATCATATACGAATTTTAATTAGGCAATATTTACGGAAATTCCGTTATGGGAGTGATCGAGGAAAACTTTGGAATTTTTATCATGAATATTATTTGTGTTTTGTTTTGTAAGATTCTCCGATTGGAAATTATTAACAAATTTCAACAATTTTTCCTTTTTTTCCTCTCCTAGTTTTGATTGGAAAATTAAAACAATTTTGTTTATGTAAATACGATGTTTACTGATTAGAATTGCACTTTGTTGATAAGTAAGCTTCATAATTTATAAATTAATTGGTTATACGCAAGTGCAAATTTATTTGATCGCCATTATTTCCACTATCCAAATCTTGCATCAAACAATATATATTTTTCAGTAATATATTGTTTATCCACAATAAGTTGTTTTATTGTTGGCACGCGCATCTCTAATCGGCATTGAACTTGAAAATAAAATAAAATTCACTTTCATTTGTTTACAATATAATAGATTACGTAAAACGGTCAATTTTCCCAATTGTTTAATTCTACGTAGGTAAATATACGTTTAAAATATTATAAAATAATTCTCTATTGAAATGCCATCCTCAATTTATTATCAATATTCGTATATTGTCCAACGTTTTGTCATGCCAATGACGAGACTGTACATTACTGTTGCGTAACGAATTATTTCCCAAGTCTATAATCGATCTATATAACAGCGAATATGTGGTAATAACAATAATTATTTGTCTATGGGTTGATTAGATATTTCAATTAAATCAACACCAAAACAAAAACAAAACAAATAAATACATCAATCATAGAACAATAGAACCAGTTTTTCTTTTATTATATTAATAAATATTAATGAAGATAACCACCTTGCTCTTAATTTGTACAGTTTCCTGGTCCAAAAACATGTTTTTTTTTTCAACTACCGAATTTTGTAAGCCACACCTGGATATTACAATAATTTTACAATATCTAAAAATAAATTCTATAATTTACATAATATAAATACTTAAGATAAGGAAAATATGAAAAAAAGAAACAAAAAACTTAAAATTCAGAACAAAAACCTTGACGATATAACCTTTTGAATTGTAAAAAATTTGGAAAAACTCGTTTGAGATTACAGTGAAATCTGCCTCGAGCGGACAACTGCAGGAAAAAGGAAATTGAGAGCAAATTTTGTCTTTTCTCCAACCGAAATTGGCAATCACTCCTTTGCGAATTTCACCTCCAATTTTCTAGAGAGCGCTGGTAAAGTTTTGTTTCGTTAACATGGAAAATATCCCGTGGTAATTAATTTTCTCTACTTCTTCTCTACAATCGTTGGCTGATTTTCCAGAAATGGACTTCAAACTAACACTGTGCTTCTCAAAACCTTTCTCTAACCAACCGTTGGATGTTTTGAAATCAATTTTAAGCTATCGCACAGCTTCTGCAGCTTCATCTCAAATAATTGGGCCACAAAAGGAAATGCTCTTAGAACGGATTTTTTAAAACCTATTCTATACCACAATGTCTATTGCGACTTCTGCAAAAATTGTCTAATACTAATTATTGAAGGATGGATATAAATAGTGTCTGGAAATTAGAATGTGTCCTGCTATAGGAAGTAATTTTTTTAAGGACGGTTGGATAAGTTTATTGTCTACGTCCGTTAAGTAGAGGGTCCGCTCATTAGATGTTTTGCCTCATGGCATTACCGCAAAAGAAATTTTGGTCTGGTGAAGGTTTCACTATATTAAAAAAAAAATCAAAACACCTGAAGACAAACTGCCATCTATTGAACGGTAGTCGAACTAAATCTAATCCAAAGTAGTTTTCTTTCAATAAAACAATTGATTTTCTTCATAAAACTTTATTAATGAAGGAATACCTCAATACCAGGATTGATACTAATAGATTGACATGATTTTTTTAATGATTATTCAAATTAAATAGCTCAATGGACTGTAGCCATATGGTAATGAAGAACCACCATAATAATATCCATTTGAATAAGCAGCTGGATAAATAGCAGCTGAACCATAAACACCATAATTACTATAAGGCGATGAATATGGTGATGGTACATTGAGACTAGATGGTCGACCGAAAACTAGTCCAAATAGACCCAAAATGAAAAACTATAGATAACATAATGAAAATCTATTATTATTATTATCATTATTTCAACTATTGGAATTTCTTAAAAACTTACCAAATGGTAAAATTTATATGCCATTATCGATGATGGATGGAACATTAATAGAATTTCTATTGACAATAACTGATTTATATAGGTATAGGGAGAGTTTTGAGAAAAAATTGGGTCCAATTTCCAAGGTGGAAAATTATCGTAATTTATATGAAGTACTACTAGTTTTTCCAATAATAATAATAATCACTATAGAAAATTTTTTCAGTTCAATTTCTTTATTCTATCAATTAATCAATTATTTACATGGCCAATTCAATTTAGAAAATTCTAAACAATTAAAGAAAGTATGATGCATAAGGCGATGCAGCAACATAATTTGCGTATCCAGGCGATACAACAGCAGGAGCCGGAGCAGCAACTAATGGAGCAGCAACTTGTGGTGCGGCGACATATCGAGCCACTGGTGCAGCTACTAATGGCGCAACTGGTGCCGCTAGTGCATTATAATTTCTAGCAATCACTTGAGAACTTTGTGCGGTTACATAAGCTGGAGCTACTAATTGGGCTTTGGGAGCAGCTGATACTCCATAGATCACCAAAAGAACTGCGACGAAAATTGTCTAAAAAGAAAATTTTATCAATGCATAATAGAAATTTGGAAATTGAAAAATAAGACTTACTGATTTGAACATGTTGTAAATTTTGTTGTTGGTTTGTGATTGTTGCTGATACGAAAAAATCGTGCCATTTTATATTATTGTTAGAATTGATTTTGAAATTATTGTCTATAGTGGAGGGATGTGATTGGTATGCAGGACGAATAACAACACCAATTTTGGACACATTATTCAATCAATGTCGAGTAAATCTATTAAGAGAAAAGATTCTTCCTTGTTTATTTATACTTTTCAGGACATTTCAGGAATCTGAACAATTGCATCGATTATCCAGAATGTTTACTACTTTCCAGTTATTTCTCGAGTTAAAATTAATTGTTGATCAATCGATTTAATTGATGAGTTGAATCTGTTACTTTATGTTCAATTTTCAGGCATTCCAAAATGTCTTAAAAGTTATAAGTTGATTTTCTAAGATTTGTAAGACACTAGATTCGAGTCAATTAAATTTTGGGCCATTGTTGATTATTTAATTATAAGTATAGACGTATTGCCAAAATTTCTGAGTGTGATTCACATATTAATTAATGAAAAATTGAAAATCACGTATCCCATACTTAATAATAATAAAAAAATCGATTTCACTCACTTCCCATTAGTGAAATTTTCATATAAATAGTCAAGTACTTTCTCCAAAATGTTACATTTTAAGTTTAATTTCCCTAATCAACACAACAAAATGGCATCTTTGAAGGTCTAAAAATAAATAAATCAATATTATAATTATCAAAAATTAATTCAATAATAATTATTATTTACAGATTTTATCAATTGTTATAGCAGCAATAATTGCAACATCAGTTGATTGTAGTGTTGTTGCTCCTGCAGTGGCTCATCCAGTAGCTCCAATAACTTATCGACAAGTAGCTCCACCAAATCTTGTACCATTTGCTGCCAGTGTTAATACATTCACTAGAGGATTACCATTATTTGGAGCACCATATGCTGCTGGAATTGCTCCATTATCACCAGCTTTTCGTGTTCCTGTTGTACCGGAATATCCAGCACCTGTTGCTGCACCAGCACCATTACTACCAGCAGCCAGATTACCAGTAACTAGATTAGCACCATCAGGACCATTTTATCCGCAATTAATACATAATCCATTAGTATACGGTGCTAGATCGGTACATGCAGTATCACCAGGATTCAGTCCTGTTGTAGCACCAGGTTTTGGTCCTGTTGTACCACCAGGTTTAGGTCCTGTTGTAGTTTAATAAATTCTAGGGTAATAAATTAATTTTTGTTTTGTAAAGAGGATTTTATAGCTAATTTTTATGATCGATTGTATTTTTTTATGTGCAAATTACTGAATAAAATATTGATTTTTATAAATTGATTTGAGTATTTTATTTGTAAGTACAAGAACAGTCATGAATTGTGGTAAAAAAAATTATAGGCATCTGAGAAATTATAAAATTTTACGAATGAGTTCGTTTCTTGATCTAGCGTTGATCTCCCCAAATTATCGATAAATACAGAAGCGATACAGTCTCAAATGGTTTTAATAATAAATTTAGAATGTGATAAGACTCGAATTATATCGAAATAAGTCTCATTAGACTGTACATATTTTGTTTTAAAGTAAATCTAAAGCCGATCCTGATTTTAAACACCTTAAGGTTTGTATCTTGATGTAGTATTGAAGTCTCCAAATTAATACCTTTTGCTTTTTTTTTTGTGGACGTTCTTATTTGGTAAAACAAAAAATGTTCTTGAGGATTTCGAGAGTGAAATTTTGAGTTGGAACGGTTTTTCTAGCTGCTCGAGATAAATGGAAAATTTTGTTTTAATTCGAAAATTTTCTAATTCATTAAGTATTTCCAAAATGCATTCCTTGTAAAAAAAAAATTATCTTCTGGAATGAGTAGAAAAACCGTTCCAGTGTCACAATTTGAATTCATATGTTTTGTTTCCTTAGTTAGAACGTCTTTGAAAGGGCTTTTTTCTCGGATGTGAAGCTATAGAGACTCAACAAGTTAGGAGAGTTATTGGCTTTAGAATTTGTAAAATACAGCTGCCTTATCGCTTTGTATTTTAGGCTCAAATTGTAGATACAGCTCGCGAAATTCATGATTATCTTTTCAAGAAAATTCTCAATAAAATACAAACAGAAGCACAACAAAAATTTACCTCTTTTGTGTTATTTCACAATATAATTCACAATTTATCTAACACATTACAACTTGTAGATCATAAATGGGTATAAATAAAATTTTGGAAAAAAACTCAACCATATCTATCCGCCTAAGTTAGTAATAATCCAATCTAAAACCGGTTGATTTTCAGATTAATCAATAACAAGCCTATACCTATCTACTGTCGATTGTAACTATGTTGCTAAATTGAAAATATATAGGTCAAATTGTTGAACTTTTCCAATAAAGAATAACAACCATTTTATTGTACCGATACTCATTATATAAAACTATTGGCAAATTATTATCGTAACAAAATTTCGTTGAAATTTCGCTACCATCTTCACTGAATAATAATTACAAAAACAAAAAAAAAAAGTATCGTAAAAATTCAAGTAACGTCGAATTACAAACGATATATAAAGCAATTGTTCAAATTTTATTGTTATCAGTTCTAAATTATCATCGATCATCAACTAAACGAAATGGCAGCAAAATTTTTCGTAAGTCTAAAATTAATTTTCATTTTAATTTCCTATTATTGTGATTGTGAAAATTTCAGGCAATTTTTGTTGTAATTGTTTCAATTTCATGCTGTTTGGGCGGCTTGGTGCCTGCAGCCTATTCATTACCAGCAGCAGTCCCAGCAGCTTATTCCGTACCATACGCTTCTTCTTATAGTGCACATGTTGTGAATCATGCCGTTGCTGCACCATTTGTAGCAGCGCCAGTTGCTGCTTATCCAGCTGCACCAGTTGCCGCCTATTCAGCTGCTCCAGTTTTTCTTTAAAATTCCATAAAGAGAAAATTATTATTTGTTGTATATAAAAATGGAAATGACCTGTAAATTATGAGAAATTAATAAATTTAATTGTTGATTAATGATTTTTACCTTCATTTATAGCCTCGATTAATTATAAATATTATCATTGTAGCATCGTTATTATGCAATTGTTGAAATTTTAAATTAGGAATTTGGTTCATTTAGTTTTCCTTTCTATGTTGAAAATGGTAATGACTTTCAAAAAATTTCTTTGTTATAATTTTTTTTTTTAATATAAAATATTTTGATTAATGATAATAAAATACAGCTGTTGCAAAATAACTGGACTTTCAACTTTAAAAACAACACAAATCAAGACTTAATAAAGTCTAATTTCTTATCAATTTTTTTTTTTGATAAGAGCTCTAATTAAATATATCAGGACAGTTTGATTTGGACGGAGAAAAAACATTTATACCGGAGGTGTGTGTGTTTGAAGGATCAAATCTCGATTGAGTTCGAGGCTAACTCGTCCTAAACTATATCTATTTTATCGTTATTAAAATAATTGCAATAATTATTATAATTATTGATTGATAATTGTATTATTAAATCAAAT